>CAMZMU010000063.1:13764789-13848156 GCA_947311845.1 Poa pratensis
GATCCTCCCGCGGCTCCTCCGCCCGAACCCTAGCACGACCGACGACGCCGACGAGCTTCTCCAGATCTACGGCCTCGTCCTCGACTGCCTGGCCGCCATCTCCACGTGCCTCGCCGGGAAGCCCTACTCCGTGCTGCTCCAGCGCGGCCAGTTCGTGACTGCCTCGAGTCGCGCGGCCACTACGCGCGCGCGAGGCCGAGGCCGCGCCACCCTCGAGCCCTCCGCTGCGCGCTCTCGCCGCCGACGAAGCCTCGCCGTGGTGCCGCGAGTGCCGCTCCCTCCTCCCCAAGCCTGACACTGCAGGAGAGGCCGGCGCCGACCCTGAAGTCAGTACGCTCGCGGTGGAGCTCACAGTGTGCCTTGCTAACTGTGCCGCAAGGGCAAGGTGAAGGAAGCCGCCCCGTACCAGCGGGTTCTCGTCCTTGTTAGGAGCTCCAGCCATGGCTCGGGTGAGATCACGGGCTCTGCTAACTAAGTCTGCATTTTTGTTACGAAACAAGGCCAGCCGGTACGAATATGTGACTATGAGATCTTGCCCCTTTGCAGGCTTCTGACCGAGGAGTCCGGCAGGAAGTATCTCACCCTGCTTGTGAATGCGCTGAGCCGCTGTGCCATTTTCTGGCTGCGGAGTCTTCCTTCTTCGACGATGACCTTGTGCATGAATTCTGTGTCGCGACCTTGAAGGAGTGTGCGGAGGCGCAGATGATTGAGCGCTTGCCCACTGTACGTGTCACTAGCAAATTGATTGCCATAACATGTATGACTTAGTTTCTTTGTTGATTAACGGTTCTACTGCTTATTCTGGTTGAAGGTTGCACGCAAGATCTGCTCTTCTGTAGATTTGTGTTGGGAAGGGAGCACAAGCTTTTGCTTAAAGTGTTGGAGATGTTTTTACATGTCAAGGTAAAATCTCACTGGAACATGTTGAATTTACTAAAATCCAGAAACACATTAATCTGCACGATGTCCAGCAGTAAAGTCGTGACTTGACTATACCGCATGAATGTGAAGCGATAAATATGGCTCCTGAATTTATTCTCAAAATGCAAATTATTTGTGGGACTCCTTGCTTTGGAGATGTGTGTGTGTGTGATTAAAAGTGGAATAAGGCTTGTCAATAGTTAGACTTTGTAAATCTGTCTTATTTATCAAACATTGTTTCCTAGCTATGTCTTACACTTTTTAGACACCAAACTTAATCTTTAATTTAGACTGAATTATGATACTGTGCTCAAGAAATGTTCATTTGCATCAAATATCGTAAATTTCGTGTAAGCTATTTATTGACTTGGTTCCTTAAAACCATCTAGAGCTTCATTCCCTGTGACTGAGCAAATTCATGCAGAGAAAACACATTGTCGTTCAGTAAAATCCAGAAGCAAATCAATCTGCACTAAGGCCCAGTTTGCGGTTGCTGAACTGTGATGTGTTGTGCTTATTTAATAATCTGCTGTGGAAAATTAGACAGCAAAGTAGGCAAAAGTGGGTCACACAAACACTAAGATGACAAAGTGGGTTGGGCTACGCGATCATGATAATCCATTGTGGTATTCTATGCAACTTAAGTTGAGCGTAAAAGTAATGATGATTTATTTACGTGAAGCTAAAAGTGGGTCATACAAACACTAAGATGACAAAATCACATTAACGTGAAGGTAGAAGTATGATTCATATATTTTTCAAAATTTTATCTATTAGTGTGATTCCTTGTTTTGGATGTGTGTGTGATTGAAAGTTAATACCACTTCCAATAGCTGAACTTTGTAATTCTATCTTGGTAAACATGGTTATTGTTTCCTACTATGGTTACACTTCTCTATCACCAGACAGAGAACCCTTGTTCATAATGTAAACTTGTTATACGTGCACCACATGAATACCTTACTGTGAGCTTTGTGGTACTTTTTTTTTTGGTGATACTGAATGTGCTAGAAGTCTTGAAGCAGCAGATGCTGTTTAATATTCCTGATTCTGTATGTTACTCTATCTCGAAGTTTTCTACCTCATTGTAATTACTGCTGCCAAAGTCATTATTGGAAAAAAAAAGGAGAATTAAGTCACGCAAAGCAGATTTCTGGTGCACTTCAGGTTCATATATTGTTTGCCCTGGGTGTTCCAATTCTATACTATACATTTCCATCCTGTGAAAATTATAAGGCAGTGTTCTTATACCAAAATACACTGTTTTACTGTTGTAATATCATGCCAAAAATTTCAGGCTGACATACCTAAGGCTGTAAATGAGCTCCTGAAATTTGTATCATATTTTTCTCGGAGCTTTCTTTCTTCAAATAGGGATATAGAAGCTGGTGCTTCAGAACTATACACACAAGGTGGTTGTTTTTCCGAGGTACATTCTGCACTGTTTTTTTAGCATTTCTCGATTGTAATGCATACCATACATTGCCATTTGATTTATTTATTTTCTTGCAAATTGTAGATTTCCTCGCCGATCTCCTCAATTCTCCATCTCTATGCTACCGGATTACACTTCAGTGTCCGGAAAATAGAAAGCGAAGATCACCCCACTGTGTATTTTCTCAAGCATGAAAATAATCTACAAACTTTGAACACTGCCCTTGGCACACTAGCCCGGGTTTTCCGTGTCACTGATGGCAAATCCAATCAGTGCGGTAGTTTGGGAAAATATGCTAGTCGACCAACAGGCGCTGTGAATCCCAATAAGAAAGACGGTTTAGTTATTCTCAGTCACATGAGCATATTTATTTTGTGGCATATCTTGATTCTTTGGAGTTCGTTTGCAAGATCCTATTGCAGCATGCAAATGCAGTTTGGAAGAATTTCTCTGAAGGAAAAACAGTCCCCAGTTCAGAAAACATGACTTGTGTCTTAATGGCTCTGAATCAATTTATTGATTCCAGCCTTGTTGCGCATAGGTAAAGTCCACAAAATCATAAGTGTCAAAAAGTGAGTGATTTCTGATTTTGCAAGCTGTTCTTTGTTTGTGTTGTAACAGTTGTACCAAAATGTGTGAAGAAGAGAAGGAGAGGTTGTATGAACAACGTGGAACACTATTGAGAGCCCTAGTTTCAGCCATCAAAATTTCCTTTGTGACCAACGAGGCTATCCAGGTACTTAAGTCGCTTGTCCTAAATTTTTACTGAATCTTCTTAGTTTGAACAGAAGAGCATTTAGTCATTTACAGCTGGTATCATGTCACAGAATTCTCTGATGCAGCCTGTTATTGCATCACTTCTTAGTGTCATCATTTTGTTGCATTGAAAATTATTAAACATCTTTGTGTATTCTCCTGTACCAGTGCCATTTGTGGAGAATGGCTGCTGAATTACCCATTTACTTTTTTTTAATACCATTCTTATTATTAATACATTTTGCTTTCGTAGTCCAGAAGAGCTTGTCTTCTATCAATTGTGCCATTTCAAGTACATGGATAAAGCTTGATGAGCTCAATTTTTTGATCTCCTCTATTGGTAATATTGGTGTGAACCTTTATAATATCGGAAATCCTAAAGAGGTACCCTTCTTAGGTGCTGGTCTATTGCTTAAATTTTCCTTTAACTATGGACTCTTATACGATTGACGATTGTTACCCCTTCAGGCACCAATGGCATTAGAACTATGCTGTCAAATAACATGCGCACACGCCAGACTTTCGTACTGTTCAGCAAGAACGGAAGGGCACGCCATTACTGAGGATCTATCAAATGATAGACTGAAGGATATCATTACGAATGCATTTGCAAGGATAGCAAAGATGGTTGACACTCTCCGTAGATGTGACTCGAAAGGGATAAGAGATATTGTTGTGAAGAGCCTGTCTGAATTGTTGGGCTATGGTGACACATATGATCATCACAAAAGCTGTTTTGTTCTGATCAAATTATGGGTGAAGGTATTGACATAAAAAACTAGAGAAACTATCCCGCTGCAAACCCTTTATTGATGTGGTTTCATTTATTTTCTTATGCAAATTTTAGATAACACTCAAAGATTTTGAGGATGACCAACGTGTGGACAGTGCTCCACTTCTCTATCACTCTCTTGTGGGCCAGCCATCTCGCTTGCCAACAAAGTTGATTGGCTTAATATTAGAGCAGGTACCAAATTCTGTTTTGTTAAGGTTAACGATGGTGTATCTGTATTATGATCTCATTCTGATGCAAAGTGTTTGGGATGTACCATGGTTTTTGCAGGAATTATTAGCATATGGAGCAATGGAATCTCGTGCCCCCATGCTCTGTGCAAATATGCAAAATAGAATAATAGATATTCTCTTGAATGAAATATATAGTTCAAAAGAATATGATCTGGACAGATCAAGGGTTTTAGTTAGGAAGGCACGTACACTCCGTGCATCCGGAGTGCAAAACATAAGCAGCTGTCTTGATTCCTTGTCTAAAGCCATATCCTTACTGGTGAGCCCCCATTCCTCTCCTGCTGCTCCTTTCCTGTCTGTTTTCTTATGTATACCACAAGGGAGATCTAAGATTCATTTTCTTCTATCTAACCAGCGAGGCATCTTACAGAGTTCATCTGAAGGCAATGCAGTTGCGATCCATGAATTGGCTATTGCATACTGCTTGCATGCACATTGTACCCAGGAAGCCAATCCTGGCGGCAAGGTAACTGCTTCATATGAATTGCTTGTATAGTCACTTGGGGCGTGATAGGTTACTTGCCCTCACATGCATCAGTCCTTCGTTCTCCCAGGGGCAGCCCCACTCCCCCAGATGAACAGGAAGTAAACGTTTGCATGAAAGTAGGTGGGGTTGGTAGAATTGCATGTGCTGGTGTTTGGTTGTGGCGGCGTCCTTTTTTTTTGAACCATAACATAACCTTTATTAATCAATAAGAATTACATCTTCCACTGATTGTGGAATGAGAAACAAGGGCGGCTCCTCTAGACAAACGGCCGATATGCCTTCCCTGCGGGGCCTGGCTGGGCACTGGTTTACGAATTGTGCGGGCCACAACGTGAGGCCTTGTATATAACCAAACAGCAGTCAACATGCAAGATTCCTTTATGTTCCCGCATTCCCTGTCTACCAACTTCCATGCAATTCTACCAACCACCATGCAGCCTACCAATCACGCCCTTGCATATTGGCTATAACGTGCATTTGCTTTGTTTGCTCATGGTTATTTGTTTTTTCCAATAGGTAATTGAGAATGTTAGGAGTGCTGTTGACTTGTGGTTTTCTTCTGGTATGGTCTTTCACCAGCCATTAGAAACTCTTGTACCACTTCTTTGTTCTCTGGTTGATTTGCTAGCGATGAAGGTAAGGCCATGCTAAAACTTATTAGGTTCGACAAGGGTGCAACTGCTGGCCTTTAGCAAGATAATCATGTGCTTTTACTTTATATATCAGGGCTGCTTTGAGCTTCAGTTTGAGCTGTGCAAGCGTATCATAATGATATGGAAGCAAGAAAACTTACCCCTAGAAAAGTTATTCTCCATGTTATTTATCAACGGGCGCCTTAATCATGCATGCTGTCATCTCCCAATGGACCAGAAATTTGTTTCTTATGTGGACCAGCATCTTGGTGTTGATTGCCGCAGTACAGTATTTTGGGGAAACTGTTTCAAAGGAGATTATCCTTCTCTTACTATGTTTCTCCAGCGGATGTGGCCACTTGATTTCCTTTCTCAATCATGCGAACGCTCCTTTGGAACTCAGTTTGGTTTCAGTGCTAGTGTTGATGAGATTGAGAAAGTTGCATCATCTCTGGTTTCTGAAGTAAGCTCTGTTGCTTGCGTTGCAGTAGTGTAGTTTGCAATGTCTTTTCGTTTTTTATGCATCTTGTACTGTTTGATTTTGCAGGTTCCTTCGAGTAATCAATCAACCTATCTGGCTGGCTGTATATACTATGATTTGTCAGAAAGACTTCTGTCAAGAGGACAAGTTCTCCAGGTAATTGACTTCCCTTATCAATTTACCTTGATGGAAAATCTCTAGTTATCATGAAATTTGCTTGCCCGTGGAGCTGTTCTATAGTTTAGCCTCCCTGTAATTAGAACACCTTTTTTTTTTGCAGGCCATTTCATATGGAAGAGAAGCACTCCAACTGCGCAAGAAGCTCCTAAAAAAGAAGTTCAAATATAATCTGGGGAAGTTTGTAAGCGGGGAAGGCCAATGTTCTGGTGGGCAAGCCTTTGTTTCACTTGAAGCATGGGGATCAACAATGGCTGAAATCTGGTCAGATTGTACCAGGCCAAGCAGCATGGGAGATTCTTTCCTCACCCCATGGAATGTACTTAGATGTTATCTTGAAAGCACATTACAGGTATAACAATAGCGTGTCATGGTTTTAATTTCAGTACCAGCAAAATGATTGAAAGAGTTGGTGGAATATGTGTACAACCGTAGCCATATCACTTGGTAACATGAGTCCAACCTGCCTATGAGTGATGGCTTGTGTTGACACTGCTCTGGCTGTTGGGTAGTATCGTCATCATTTCCATGGTTTAAAACCTGGCCTCAGTAGGCTACAGACATTCTCATATTATTCATGCTTTTGACTATGTACTCAGGTTGCTGTGATGCATGAATTGATTGGCGATAGTGCTGAAGCTGAAGTTTTATTACGGACAGGAAAGGAGATATCATGTTTCCAAGGATTCCCAGTTTTTGCTGTTGTTTTTACATCACGGTTAGGTACGCACATCTATTGAAGGTCTATCTATTACTTCATTGTTTTTTGTTCATTTATCCATCATGTCTCGTGTTTTAGGTCAAATATACTGCAAGAGACAGCTACGGGATGCTGCAAAGCGTGAACGTAAAGATGCTAAGGACCACCTTGGGGAAAATGATAAATTCATTTCATGCGAGACATGCAAATTGACTCTAGAGATATTAGTTGATGTGCAAGTTGACCAATCTGCCATGGAGAAATTGAATAACACTGGTTTGGAATTTTCTGCTGGATCCTGTGATAAAATTAATACTAGTTGTATCTTGCGCAACAAAGATTGTATTGCAGAAACCAAGCGTGGAATTTCTAATCATGGGAAAGAACCTTTAGCAGCCAAGAATGGAGTGTTACCTCCGTGTACTCCTTGTTTGTTGTTCAGCCAGGCACCTATGGATCAATACGTTGAACTTGAGGGATTAAAATCTGAAGTGAAGAGGGCATACAGAACTTCATCACGTTTAGCCAAAGAAGAGAATGTGACAGCTCATGCAAAGAGTAGAACCACACAATCCAGTAAGCGAACTGCACATGTGAAAAGTGAAAAAGATTTAGCTGAACTGAATAGCAGAAATGACATATCTTGGAGCAACAAATTGTCCACAGATGCTTTGGTCTGTGGTAAGCTAAAACTTGCTTTTGATGGTGTTGACCGCAACAGAGATGACATGTGCAATATGTTTGGATGTTGGAACTGCCTATTTGTTAGTTCACTCAATTTTGAGAGCATTGAGAATATATTGCAGTTCAAAAAAGACTGCATTCGCCGACGCCATCTTGTGTCGCTTCTGTTAAAAAAAGGTAATATTTTGGTTCATGTTCTGTTATACGCCAAATAATCTGTGTTAGTCTGCATTTATGAGACACAATTGAGGGTTTCACATGGATATGGAGGCTAAGGGACCTCATTGTTTGGTGACATGGTGCTTAAATATGTGAAAACTAAGTTAGCCAAAGTGTGCATTGCCACAAAAATGTGGTCAACACAGTGGGTGCCACAAGTGTCGCAAGCTTAACTAAATTATTAGTCCATGATCGTGGTCCATGGAGTTAAAAAAGTGTGCTGAGCCACTGTGCCAGTGAAACAAACATTAGCTTAAGTTTCTTACGCAAGTTGTACAAGTAGGCGCTACCTCACAACACAAATATAACACTCCATATTTCTACATGTGATACTTGGAATTTTATGTATCCTTTAGCTTAAGTAGATCTAATTTCTTCTGTGATTGAGCTAGATGTTGGTTGTTATTAGTTAAGTTTCTTAATTCTTTCATATTGTTCAGTCCTGATGTGTTGCCTTCTGCAGCAAGAGCCTTGGGAGCTCAGGGTGGAAAGCATGGAGCTCATGAAGTTCACAGTATCTACTGGCGGTGCATATCATTGTTGTATTTCAGATCTCTTCCTCAAGGTTGTTATAGAACCTATGGGCCTCATTTAATTGAACTAATCATGAATGAAGATACTGGTGATTTTCTTTCTTTAGAGCGTGCAGAAATACTATGTAGTATGAGTTTCTTTACGCTGAAGGGTTTCCTTTCAGAACAGTCAAGGTTTGTCCCATCAACTCCGAATTGTGCATCAGTCACATGCATAAGATCATAGCATTTCAAGACCCTTGCTAAACCTCATCATTTCACCACTATCTGCAGGAATGATTGCTGCAGGTTCTCTAAAACACAAATGTCTGATGTTGTTTTGTGGTTGCTGAAAGCTTTTGTGCTATCTGGAGAGAGTCCTTCACTTCTTCAGGAGGTCCGTGATATCCTTCAGTCATGCGCTGTTGTAATTTTAAATGCTTAGTGTATATATATATTCTACCTTTTTGTTAGTTTCCGCTAAAATAAGGCTGTTTTTTCTTTTCTTTTGTGGCTCCTGTGATGAAATGCAACTCCCCTGTTGTAGGTTTGCAGGCTACTTACATGCATATCTTACTCTCAACGATAGATTCCAAGGTCAAATTACCTTTGTTTTCTGAGGGATCTCTCTCTTTGAATCATTGGGCTGCATACTTTCACCAAACATCTGTCGGAACATATCTTAATTGCCATTACCTTGCAAGCTTAGAGGCATTTACCAGAAAAACAGATACAAAGGTTTGTCATTCTAAATTCACACCAGATTAAAAATAGTCGCAGCTCGCAGCCTTCATTTTTTCTAATGATTCCCCTTCGTGTTTTTAGGGTGTCCAAGAGATTTGGCAGACAAGACAGACAAAGTTCCAAAATTTCGAAGGTTTAAGATTTCAAATATTTGTT
Source organism: Poa pratensis (assembly GCA_947311845.1). NCBI lineage: Eukaryota > Viridiplantae > Streptophyta > Magnoliopsida > Poales > Poaceae > Poa > Poa pratensis. The sequence goes on from CAMZMU010000063.1 coordinate 13,773,720, forward strand.
TTGCAATTTATTGTTTAATATGGTGTATAGAAATCTATAATTGAACTACAGTTTCTATATCAGGTGTTCATCGACAGACATGGAACATCTTGAAAAGCATTAACAGAGTTCTTCCATGAACTTCCTGATGTACCGATCGTGTGCATTAGTATGCTTGGAGGTGATTTTGTGAATGTTCTCGGGGAACACTTCTTCTCCCTTCCCATTTTCCTGCTTGGATGTTGATCTCAAGGTTTGATTCAACAAACAAACCTACAACGATGCTTCTACCAGTGGATCCTATTTCGAAAGGTGTGTAGATTTCTTGTTGTGATTGCATACTGTACTATAAGTCGATATTGGGTCTCTTGCACTTTTTGTTAACATGTTTATGTTTGACAGAAGCACAGAATGGAGACTCTCCTATCAAAGAACTGGATAATACAACTACAGCATCAGATAAGAAATGGAAGTGCCCTTGGAGTTCCACTATTACAGATCATGTGGCTCCAACTTTCAAAAGCTACTTGAGGATAATTTTAGATCCCTCTCTGGTGCAACCCACATTCCAAAGGATGGACAAGCAAATACCATAAGGTGGTGGTCAGATAGAATGAAGCTCAACAACGACCTTAATGAGATACTGGAGTAAGATTTCTTCTGTGTATTAGTGTAAAACAGTGAATGTCCAAGGCGATACTCTCGATATCTTGGTCAATACATTATTGAAATTTTGAGTTGTCATAGAGGATTATATTTTAAAATCATTATTCATTTGTTCTTATATTGTTGTTGTTTTGAACAGAAACATGGAAGAGTTGTGGCTAGGACCCTGGAAGTGCCTTCTCCTGGGCCACCAGTTAACTGACCAACACAGCGATGCCGTGCTGGAAAATCTAATCACTGGTCTGGAGTCAGAATTTAAACATAATGAATTTAAACTTAAAGTAGATCCAGTGCTCATCAAGGTCATCTTGCTGGGGTTGCATCAGCGGATGAATTGAAGGAATGTATTTCTCAGTTTATATCATATAAAGGTTACTTTGGCAGGGGAGGGTGTTGTGGAAGAGATAGACTTAGAGCCTCCTGTTGCCAGATTGATATGGTGACCCTCAGCATTTATGCAATGGTATAGCAAATGAGCCAGCTGAGCCAGTTGATAGAACTCCGGTCATTTTAGTCCTGGATGCTGATGTGCAGGTGAGCAACATGATATCCTTATTGTTGGCTAATTCCTCTGTTAGTAAAAAGGCCTTTTTAGCTCAGCGTAAGTTTTGACGGACATTCTGCTTTACTGATTGGCTGCTGGAAGGGATAATATTGTGAATGCTGTGTAATTTGCATCTAGCCTGACGTGGTCTAATGAAATTCATTTTTGTGATAAATTAAACAGCGGATGCAATTAGCACTCTAAGGCTAGATCTTTTATAGGTAAAGTTTAGTCATCTTAGCATGTATGTTGATTGCCTACAACCCCGTACTGTCTGCTTGAAGCTACTGCATCATTCTCAAAAGGATAGGTTCTACTGCTACGTTTCTCGTATTGTTTGTCTAGCACTATTGCCAATTGCAGTTTTTTTCCGATCCCCACATATATCTTGTTTAACCTCTGCTTAAAATGACTGACTGCAGATGCTTCCTTGGGAGAACTTGCCCGCGTTAAGGAATCAAGAAATTTACCGCATGCCATCAATGCAAAGTATTTTTCTAGCATTGACTAGAAGCACTAGTCATCACAGAAATGCCAGTGCCATAGCCCTCCTTTTCCTGTTATTGACCCTTTTGATGCATTCTATCTGTTGAATCCTAGTGGTGATTTGATCAGCACCCAAGAAGAATTTGATGAGTTGTTTAGAAACTACGAGTGGAAGGTAAAGACGATTTGTTAACTAGTTAGATATATTGGAAAACTGTGCTTCCTGTTCAAACAAACTATTTCTCACTGAATATTGCAAAAGAATAATAATTCTACTACATGTATAAACATATATACATGGTTTGGCATGCAGAAGTGGTAGCCTTACTGTTTTTTTATACTCTAGAATTGTTAAATATTAATGGTTGGAAACCAGGTTTGCTAGCAGTATTGGTGTAGCCTCCATCTCAGTGTATTGTCAGCATGGTTTACAAAGCGTGAAGCGTCCCCAAAGCGATGGGGGGGCGCTTTGGCGCTTAAGCGACGCTTAAGCGGGCGCTTTGGCGCTTAAAGCGCCCAAAGCGGTCATTTTTCCAAAGCGGAGGGGGGGCGCTTTGACGCCTAAGCGTCGCTTAAGCGTCCCAAAGCGGACGCTTTGTAAACCATGATTGTCAGTTTTTCACGGCTCAGACGTATATTAAGTTAGCATGTTACATATAGATTATGCAACCTGCTGAAAGGCTTTAACATCTGTCATGAGAAAATAGGCCATGAATCCAAGAATGATGCAAGCTTGTTAAAGGATAAATTTGGATTATTTTTAAACCAATCCACATCATATAATTTTGATGCACTGATGGCATGCAGGGAAATGCTGGGGATGCTCCAATAGCTGAAGAGCTCGTCGTGGCTCTGAAGAATCATGATCTTTTTCTGTACTTTGGACATGGAAGTGGTATGCACTATGAATATAAACATTGATAGTTTTGTCATTTTGTTGGCTTTTGCATACTATACTGTGTCGGAGTCATCTGAACTTCCACGGTTTCAACCTTTGAAGCTATCTATCTGTATATCCTCAAGCTACCCCTTTGACGATATCTTGTACAAAATGCTCACCCAGTTTTATTGAAAGCTTCCACGGGAACATTAACTAGATGGCACCATAAATTTAGGCTAAAAACTTATCATTTGCTCCTTGTGATGCTAGTAATAGGGTCATATGTATCAGTAGGAACTACTGCTTGTGTTGCTACTGCGGTACTGCCGACCAATGTCTCCATGTCTGATGGTTCGCTGACCGCTTATGCTATTACTGTTGAGGAATATTAACTCCAAGCACTGAGTACTGTCCGGTACACTTTTTTTGAAGCTCGTAGCTCAGGTACATGTTGTACTATCACACAGTGTTCTAACTAGTCTGTCAAAATATTGCAGGAAGCCAGTATGTCTCTGGAAAGGAAATTGAGAAGTTAGATAATTGCGCAGCCGCTCTTCTTATGGGTTGCAGTAGTGGGACGCTTCACTGCAGAGGAGGTTATGCTCCTCAAGGGGCACCTTTGTCTTATTTATTGGCTGGTTCTCCGTCCATTATCGCGAACCTCTGGGACGTCTCAGATAAAGACATTGACCGATTCAGCAAAGCATTGCTCAATTCATGGCTGCACGAAAACTCCACGTCCTCCAAGAGTTGCTCAAAATGTTGCCCGCTAACACAAGAATTCGAGTCCATGACCATTGCTGCCAAGGATAATAGCAGGCCAAGACGAAAAGGCACGCGAGGGCAGAAGCAGCAACGGTCAGTAGGGACAGATGACAGCAGCGATCGCTGTAACTGCGGGCATCGGCGAATAGCTTCATATATAAGTGAAGCCAGGCGCGCTTGCAGGCTTCCGCTCATGATCGGCGCATCTCCTGTTTGTTATGGTGTGCCCACTATCATCAGGAAGAAGTAACGGTCTGGTGCTCTGATGGGAGATTATTGGTGACTGGTTTTCAGCCATTGATGCCAGCCAACATGGCACCGGCGGAAGTCGCCATAGTAGGCATGGGCATCGCACAAGCACAGATGTGCTCATGACATGGTCCGTGCTCTAATGGGAGATCATTGTTGACTGGCGGCCACAGTTCTGGGCTTTGAGCCATTGATTGATTCCAGCCGGCATGGCATCGACAAGCTCAAATGTGCTCATGACGTGTTTATGGTGTTGTTTGTACTTGGCAGCGAATGCAGAACTAACAACATGATGCTGCTTGGCACATGCCCTGGATTCTTTGTTTTATCACAACTTGAGGGCTGGCATTCACTCTGACGAGATACAGGGGGTACATAGGAGTAAATTATTGATGTTATTTCACGTGTGCGTTAGAATGTGATTCTAAGCACATATGTAATCTTAATGTTCCGGGAAATCAGTAGCATGTAGAGCAAAATGAACCTGCCTGACCCAAGGCAGTTGTTCACTGTTTGTACTATTTTGTATACTGAGCTCTGGTTCTTCTACTGTTATAATAATATATCTGGTTTCATTGTATGTCCTCTCATACTGTCAGCCAAGGGTTTGAGCCATCTGTGTTTCTTTTTTTGAGCCATCTGTGTTTCTGTTAAGTTTTGTACATTACCACTGGTAACCGTTATGACAATTCCCTTTCCAAAACATGTCTGTGTTTCTGTTAAGTTTTGTACATTACCACTGGTAACCGTTATGTCAATTCCCTTTCCAAAACATGGAGTACTGCCTTCGTGCTTTATTTTTGCACGATTTTTTATGCATAACTTTATCCATTAATATATTATATACTGATGGAATGTATAAATTGTACAATTGCATTCGTCTTGCAAAATTCTCTTATTCAAATATTTTTATACTAATTTGTGGAGCATGAATCAGGGTCAAACTTATTGTAAATTATTGACCAGTGAAAATCAAAGGCATTGTATTTGGGACGTAGGGAGTATTGTGTGCGAAACAACTGGCGCTTATCAGTTCTGCGGGTACACTCTAGTTATTTACATCTGGTTCCATCGCATGTTTTCATACTGTCAGCCACCAGTTTGAGCCATCTGTGTTTCTGTTAGAACCATAACTTGACAAAATGAAATAGCTGAACAAGACAAGACCCAACACAGCAGCCGATTTAACTGCCCAGAAACATCTAAAAATTATACAAAACCGCACAAGATGGATGCGGCATTTTCCTTTTCAACAAAGAATGTGAGATGATACATTGATGGGAAGCAATGGGCTGAGGTTAAGACGACTACTTTGGTACATGATCATGAACAAGTAAATTAAGGTTGAAATCGATGAATGCTAAGGCACCACCAGGGAATCAGCTGTGCATATGTGCTCCTCTGGTGGCCAAGCCCCTTGCCTGCCACATCTCAATTAGAGTCTAAGAACAGCCTCCCACGGTTTCTACGGCGTCGCCGGCGACGCCTATCCGGTCGCAGCATGCCCGCCGCGCCTCTATCCATATCATCCTCGTCGTCGCCTTCCGAGGGGTAAGGGTAAGGGGTGGCTCCATTGGCACCACTGCCAACCACGTAGTCCTCTTCAGAGTTTCCAGGCACGCCGCCGCTTGGACTCTGGAGCCTCTGGGTTCGATGACGCTGAGCAACCTGACGCATCATGAATATTATCAACCTCCGGGCGTTGTCCGCCTCCCGGCCACTGCCATGATCATCATCGTCGCTCTCATCATCATCCAAGTCTCCATCTTCCAGGTCTAACACGTAGTCACCCCAGACCACAGCCCTTCCCATCGAGGACGTGACGGTGCTGAGGGCGTCTTCTCTCTCTCTTTCAAACTCGAGAGATCTCCACTTCTGTTCGACGGCAGGATCTACTTCCTTTGGCTGTACGAGAGGGTGCTCCGACTTCACATGCTTGCGGAGTTCCTTGTACGTCCCCACAAACGAGCACCCGTCCTGCATGCATGTCCTCCTTTTCCGTTGAGATAGCTTCGAGCTGGCTCTACCACAGTCCACCCCTTCACTTTGCCACGGCACAATGGACATGCGAGGTCCATGGACCCGGTCTTTTCACCTGCAGCCAGTGGTACAAAGTCCAAGTTACTGCCAACAGTGTTTGCAGGCACTTCCTCAAGCAATGCCCCCTTGGTGTAGGCCTTCTTAAACTGATCGAGACAGTTCGAGTGGCGGTAGCTTGTTCCACACATGTAAGGGCGACAGCCCTTGTCATGAGATGAACAGAGGAGGAGCACAGCACTGTGTGGGTATTCCATGCACACTGAGCAGTTGGCATCTTCCCAGTCCATCTTCTGCACAGCTGGAAGTGCTTTCTTCCGGTTGGCTTCTTTCATTGCTTTCCAGCGGTATGAAGGAATGGGGTACGGCGTGGCCCTGAGACGGCGAGCCACATGCCTCCTTGCCCTTGCAGTTCTTGCCATTTTCGTCGGAAACCTGTCCAGAAATCCATCAATACTTGACCACCTTAAATCAGTGTAACTTTAAAAAGAGGATTAACCGAACAGAAAAGAGGTGAGCGTAAAAAAGCACACCAGCAAAATGAGCAAACCGAAGAAAGTCCCTTCCAATGATGTTAGTACAGTAACAATCAAACAATACGAAGGGGGAAATGGCAAGGGGGGCTGACAGCATGAAACAGAAACACAATCACAAGTGGCCTGATGATATGAAGGTGGCAATTTCTTTAGGTTCTGGGTAGGATCCTACACTGCCAAGATCATTAGGTGTATCATTCATGATGTCCCAAGAAATGAAGAACATCATAGATCAGAATCCAGAGACAATGTAGAAGGTTGTACATTGTCACGAAAGCACACAAATAATACAGAGGTATCTACACAATTACTGTCTCCACAAGTCGTAAGCTGAAGCATATTATTGATGGAAGTGTAGCAACAGATTGTCAATATATAACCAAGAAGTGCATCAACTTCAAGGCAAATGATACTCTTTTTCATAAACAAGCTACCCTCCCCCAGAATTCCATAAGAAAAACTCAACATTACCACCCAATTGCAGCTTTACTCTTGCAGCAGCTTTCCTTCTTAAACAGGCTACCAAACTTCAGATCCACAACAATGGCTAACAAGCAAAGGCCAAAGGCACCAGAAGTCAGAAATAGACTTTCTGAGATCCAATCACAGTTGGGTAGGCACATAAAGAAACAAGGAGCTGGAACAACCAGGAACATTAAATAATCGAACCAAATTAGATGTGATCTACATTCCCCATTAAAAAAGTCACACCTAAGAGCCAGATAAGGCTAGCCAAAGGGAAAACTAGCGACTCACATGGAGCATCTCAGCTCATCTCAGATCTGCCAGATTAGATGGGAAAAAACAAGGAACAACACACTTTTTAATTGCAGAGAATCATTTGATACTGTGTTTGGGCCAAAGATTCCATCCTTTGATGACATGCCAAGTTACCAGCACACGGAAAGAATTTGAAGCAAAGGTAGCTCCTTTAAGTTTTATTATTTTGGTCCTGGTCCTGCTTCCATGATAAATACAGATTGCAAGCACATGGAAGGAGGTTGGGGCAAATTATCATCTTTTGCCACAACTTGGTATACTAGACCCAAATTCACCATTCTCAAGCCAACATTGCTGGCAAAATGATGTCATTATGTTTTCCATCTAAAAGCACCATATCCACAAAAACGGTGCGCTAGCAACTAAGCAAGATCTCGGTTCGTGCACCCAAAGTACCATACAGCCTCAAACCTTAACTGCCTGCCAGAATGGTAATCCTTTCATGCATACGATTCGAACAATTCGCACAAGAACAAAAATCCAGAAAACAGAGCTCTGCTGCTTCACTTAAGAATCCTGATCACACATTCCTAGGGAAATGAGCATATACAGTCTTTTTCTTCCTTTCTTTGGAGTCCACCATTTCGTAGCAAAAAAAAAAAAAAAAACATCTAGACACAATAGCAACAAGTGCAACTACACAAGCACACCGAATTCATGGGCACGTATCTCGCCTATGACGCCATTGTGGCACCTAGTTCCAATCTACACGCACAGCCAAGCACCAACGACATCACAAAGCTCAAACCACCGCTCCATCGACCCACAAAGTCACAATTGGCCGGAAAGAAGCCTCCTTTCGCTCAGACAACTTGGAATTCATGCAAGAGTCCAAGCAATTCTAACCACAAGCACACAAATCGCCTCTCTCCCGCTCGGGCGAAATCCGCGCGGATAGGATCAGGTCTGGGCGGCGCGCGACGAGAGATCCCTGCCCACCCGGACCATTCCCGGGCAGCGCCCACCCGGATCACCACCAGACACCGCCTCCTTTCCGCCGGAAACACCCAAATCGCCACCGGAATTCCCCGGAAGCGAGCCATTTCCCCCCCGCAATTCCCAGCCCAACACGCCTTTAAGAGAGAGGCACCGCCCGAGACATGACTCCCAAACCAAAACCCGGCAAATCAAGCGGGCAGCCAAATCAGAGGCGCCCGAATCAAGGGGGAGCGAAGGGAAGGGCATGTACCTAGACCGCGGCGGGGCCGGCGAGGGGCGCGGGCGGAGTCGGGCGGGCCCGGCGGTGAGCGCGAGGCCGCGGCGGAGGGATTGACGACGGGGACGAGGGATGGAGCGAGCGCGAGGATGGGGAAGAGACAAGGACGACGCAAGTTATGGAGAAGGATCCACCGATTTCCTCCCCTCCTCAACTCGATGATGAGAATGAGAAAAAAAAAACACGAGAAAAGTGGCGCAAAAAGATAAGAGAAGAGAAGAGGGGAAGGGAGGTTGGGAAATGGACGCGAGGATGTTGGGAGACTGGCCGGTGGGCCCACGTTGTGGTGGGGCTCGCGGTGCGGTTACGGCTGTGGTTGGTGTGGCCTGTCCCGTGGGGAAGGTCCATGGGCCGGGCCACTCACTGAAGGACACGGGAGCCAGAACACGGGGTGGGTGCGTGGGCGGCGTCCATGCGGTGGGGTGGTGGTGGCGCCACTGTGACGCAACCGGCGGGACCGGGGTGGTGGCATTTTACGTGCCGCGCTCGCCGTACATGTGCCGAAACGACGAGAGTGGGATATATTCTCCCTTCCCCGCGGCCGCGGGAGCGGGCTGGCCGAGCCTTTTTTATCCCGTGTTAAAATGAATTCTGATCCCTTCACGTGGTAAAGATGTCGTCATGTACTCATGTGGTTATACAAAAAGAATTTTGGTCTCTCAAGTAAAATGAAGTGGTTTTTATTACTCCCTCCGTTCACTTTTTTATGAGGCACGCTAGTTATCTTTTTCATCTTAGTCACATACATATCAAAATGAGTGTCGATTGGTCAAAATGAAAATATATCTAGTGTTAAAATGGATTCTGATCACTTTCGCGTGGTAAATATGTCGTCATGTGGTTATACAAAAAATAATTTCGCTATTCAAAGTAAAACGAAGTGGTTTTACTAGTGGTAATTGAGTAGGCAAAGAACATGAGATGGAGTGAACCGACACAAAAGAGAATGACAAAGATCGGTAGAAATTCTTGGAAATCGTGATCTCGAGCTTCGTTTTTTGAATTCGATGCTCGTCCAACACTTCTGTAATCATGCCGCTCGTGCCAGTATGCTAGGAGCTAGCATGGATCATTCAAAGCGCTACGATCGAGTATACACCTTTTACAAGACATGTTATCACCATATAATCAACAAAGAAGACGGGAACACAACGTACCGAAACTAGAGATTAACTAACCAATTCAAATTTGACAATACATCATCCCAATACCATCAAGACCACATAAACAACTAAAGGAGTGGGCAATCAGGAACAAAAGTAAAAAGGTGGGAACTTGCAAGGAGAAATCATCCAAGAGCAAATCCCAGAGTGGTGCCATACGGAAGCTAGCCGCAGCTGGTTGATGGGTGGTTACCATATCGTCGGGCTGGCATGTCAGAGTTCTTTGCTATTGTGTTTTTAGTAGTGATAATGTGTCAAGAGCTTGCGGCTGTAGCGGGTTGGGAGAATCGGTTGATCTGCCGAGCGATCGGGGAGTTGTATGAGTGGGAAATTGTCCACATGTGGTTGTTGTAACGATTTTAGCCTGGTTTTCCGTTAATTAACTGGGCAATTCTCTTCTTCTTAATAAATAGATTGGGGCAAAGCTTTTGCCCCCGTTTTAAAATAAAAATAAAAATAAACAACTAACCGAGGGATCAAGAGTCATTGATTCGCGTGACCAAAACACCACATGCTATCGTTATCAGCCTTGCCGCCAGTGGCGAAGGATGAATTTTTTTGAGGTCAGACGAACTCTAAAGCGAAGAAAAAATGAAATTATAATATACAAATTGATACTTTGCCCTTCATGTCCATCTGCACCAGAACGACCACGGAATTATTTCTTTTTTGAGAAGTTTTAACGAGGTTATCGACCTAAAATACATGGGTTAAATTATACATCTCCGAGCTGTATATATCTCGTTGTAATTCACACTGAGCAACCTAACATGAATACATGATATATAGTGCATTTCTTGAAAGAAAAAAAATGTACATGAGCCATGTGTACGCATAACTTTGGAGTCTTTCGTCAATGTGGTTTTAGTACCATAAGAAGAGGTCACCGTCCTCCGGTTGACTAGACGCACTTTCACGTGAACAAGTAACAAGAAGAGTGGAAACAACCACAACCGCTGAGGTTGCTTGTGCGATCTGTAGATCAACGGGGGACTAATTAAGCTGGAAGATTCTTCTAAATCGGCATCAGCACATGTGGCAGAAAGAGGGATAATCCGGAGATCAAATCTGGATGGGGATAGGGTCTGGCTGGCTGGATGGGGCTCGTGCCTTGCCTTTCGGATGGACCGCGAAGCGCGGCACACGCGCACCAGATTTGGGGTTGGCTGGAAAACTCAGTTTCGATCGGTGGTTCAGAGGACACTGGAGGGAAGAGCGTGGTCTGACGTTACCCACCCTGACGTTCTCTGACTTTGGGTCGCTGACAGGTGGGTCCCGCATGTGGTGGGTCCCGCATGTCAGTGACCCAAAGTCAGAGGACGTCAGGGTGGGTAACGTCAGAGGATCCCGTTCCGGAGAATAAGTAGCGTTCGGTGGCGGATCACATGATCGATGCTGCGTGGTGGTCCCCACGTTGGATGTGAGAAGCGTGAAGCATTGAGTTTTGTCAATTGTTTTGTCCCCAAGCTTCAATTTCTCAATCGGCAGGTTAGGTTCCGATCTCGAACCATAGATGAAAATAGAAGTAAACTTCATCATATAATTCTCTATGGCAGGGGTTACCCTCAGTAAAGATAACTCAACGACGGGCGTTACACCGCCCCTGCCCCCGTAACGGTCCGACCGATGTTTGATGCTCCCCCTCTACAGAATAGACGTGGACATCGCCCCCTGTGAGACACGACAATCGTCAGAGATAACACTCACAACTTCGCCGATGCAGCAGAACGCTGATCCCTTTGCAGATCTGGCGACGCCGCTTGCAACACCATGGGAGCGGGTTTGCAGCTCCTGAGACGGCCTCGTGCAGCACCTTCCACGTACTTGCAGCTCCGACCATAATATGTTGCACCTCCCGCGGAGGCCTTTTGCAGCTCTCGTGGTTGTAGCTATGTGACTGTCCTTTACCGCGTCGACAGCCGCCACTGGCAACACTGTTGGCCGCCTTCCTTTTGCAAAAGCAACGAAGACATAGGCATGAGTGAGGGAGAGGCGATGATCTAGCCATGGTCGCGGAGATGTGTATGCATCACCGTTCGTGTTGGCGGAGGTAGGTGGCGGGCTGGCGGCCACACACATGGCGTTAGACATAGAGAGAGGCGTTTTCTACATGTATCTCCTTTTACGACTTTTGTATTGAAAACTTACACACTGGTAGACGTAGACATTATCTACATGTAGGATTTTCATCAATTTTTTGTAACTCAAAAGTGTCCATTTTAATTTTTTTCTTAAAGAGTTACATGAAAACGGGATAAGGGGAGAAAGGGAAAGGGAAGAGATAAGGCAAGAATATTTTGGCGTGGGCCCTGCAGTAAACTTGTCGCATGAAGGAGGAGGACACACCCTCCAAAGGAGAATTAGACCTTTTCAAATTAGTAAGGGGATATGAAATATGGAGTACCAACTTTTATTCTGAACAAGTGACATTTCAGTAAACTTGTCGTATGAAGGAGGAGGGCACGCGCTCCAGAGGAGAATTAGACCTTTTCAAATTAGTAAGGGCATATGAAATATGGAGTACCAACTTTTATTCCGAACAGGTGGCATTTTCTTACCAGGTACGTACGGGGCTGGAAGGTTTTAATTTCAAAAAACATGGCACGCGCTGTTATGCGTGCTTGTGTAGTTTATGACACGGCGACTGTTTGTCTTTAATATCAATCTTTCACGTCATATGTTGCATATATTTGGGACACGACTACTGGTGTTGACAAGTTTGCTCGCTTGCTTGTTTTTGTGGGTGCTACAGTCTTTAGTCCACGGTAATGGTTAAGCGTGGGATAAGAAAAAGAAAGTTATTTCTTATATGTAGGCCCTACTCTCATGTATCCGTTGGCCGCGGCCTTGAGCTATCCCACAACTTTCGTAGCACAAGGTGCAGATAGAGCTTGGCGTCAATCAATAAGTTAAGAGCGTTCTACCATGACATTCATATCTCGATTTGGTTCTTCTAATATGTTTCTTAATGTTTAAGAAATTTTCAATGTGGAATACTGTTGTTTTATGGTGATCCAAATTCATATGACGATATAAAGTGTGAGGCTAACTTTAGAGCGAAGCGGAGGCCCGTCGCCGGTAGGGTGCGGATCGTTTCTGAGTCAGACTGCAGCTGACTTAGGCTTCTGCACCACTATAAAACATCTTGCAAGCCCCCGGTTAGGGTAAGCCATACATTTTAAACCCACGATATTTGTAACCTCACCCGATATAATGAAGTTTTCCTGTCTGACGTCCGTGGTTTTTGCACCTCTATTGTTGGAGGGGTTTTCCACGTTAAATCTTGTGTCTCGTTGGCTTGATGTTTTCACTCTTCGTCGTTTTCTTGCTATCATTTATAACAAATACCACACATTTTAGATTTGGCTACCTGTCCTCATTATGCAATATACTTTGAAATAATGTTTGAGCTATATGCATATAGTTGATGTAGAGGCCATGGGAAATGAAATATTCTATTTTCTTAAAACACTTCTCGTGCCCGTGGAAATTTACCCTTTTTGGACGGTGATCTCTCTTTTTCCCCAAAAGAAAAAAGATTTTAATTGGCTCAATTAGTTTATATTTTTTATTTCATAAAAGTGCACATTACAAAGCCTAAAATTAAGCATGCAAATCACTGCATATAGCAATACTTTTGGGTACCATGTTACGTTTCATGCATGTCCACTATGGGGTTTCCACAATGAGATTCTATCAAGCATCATGCGTAACCTTTTTTTTCTTCCTTGGAAATGTTCCAATGGTTGATGCAGGCAAGTAGGAACTATTTCTCCGCACGACGGAGTCGGCGAGGCGCTCCAGTGCGCCACGGCCTCGACATTCTCTCATCTTTTTAGCTTTTGATAATTAACTTTGCTATTGGAAACCTTGGCTGATGCCTTCTTGTTTTGCGGCTCCATTTAGCATCGAATTTACACCACGGTTGACTTGCAAGATAGCAAACGTATCTATACATTTCCTTTGAAGTTTTGTTTGCATATTTTCCATATTAGTTTGCATATATCATATATAAACATCAGCAACCCACTAAGTATTACCCCTATATATATTAAGGGGCAAGATTTTCAAGGCTTGTGGTTGCTCAAAAATTCGGCCGTCCGATTGAGATCCGACGGCCCAGATCAACCAATTCGACCGGATGAACAGTTATGAACAGTGCCGCCGTGACGGATTTAAAAAAGCCCCCTCGCGCTCGAAAAAATACACCCGGGCACCTGCTTTTCTGAGCGGAAGGACCTAACCACATTTCCGGAAAACCTCAGGGACCCCGCTGAAAACAGCAACCCACATTCCCCTCTCGCCCTTCCTCTCTCGCGTGCGCCGCCGACGTTGCCGCGGCCGCCCGCGCCGCACGCAGCCGCGCTGCTTCTTCTACGTCAGATCGATGCCCACGGCCGGCACCGCCGTCGCCTCCTTTTCCTCCTTGATTAGTTTCGTTTGCTGGGATGCTGGAACCGCGCCGGAATTGTCCGCGTGCGCCCTCCGCCGCGGCTGGCCTCCACCGGCAGCGCTCCGCCCGCCTAACCGCGTCCACGCCGCTACTTTTGGGTGCCCCGCGCCGCAGCGTGTTTCACGCGGCCAGCCTCGCGTGTCAGATGGCGGTGATTCGACGCCCGGCCGCCGCCCCTCTAGCGTTGCTCTCTCTTCTCCATCCTGCTCCTCAACTCCTCTCTTGTGGACCTAACGAGAAGACCTAAATGCAGAGCAAGACATCAGCTACAGGCAAGCACATCTTTCGCCTTTCTATTCCTTTTTGCTCTTTCTGTCGGCTTGACCGACGAATCCTTGCCGCGTGTTTCTCGGATGGATCTGCTGCTTCTGTTGGCTACAATCTCTTCCGTTACACACCGACATCACGTTTCTCACGTCGAGATCACGTCAATTACAGAACATAATTTCTAGGGTGATAAAATTCTCCGGATTTCTTCAGGACCTCCTTGTTCAAAAATCCTGCCAATTCCTCTTGAATTGCTAGAAGGCGCTTCCTTGGTATGATCTTGTCCTTCTCTAGTTCCATCTAGATCAATAAGAATATGTGAAATCATCAGAAAAATTATTATTAATGGAAATGAACACAATATGGTAATAAAGTAATTGCCGAGAGTGTATACGGACCTGTGCTGTTCTGCGCTTTCTATCCCGCTCATTGACAAAAGATCGTATGTACTCTCAAACGTAATATGCACATAAATTATTCCCGGGTGCCTGCCTCAGACACCACTTTACAAAGAATAGAATTTAATCAAAATAACAATCAAGCATAATAATGGTACTGAAACTAGAATTTAAAAGTTGCGCGGACATATATATATTTTCATACCAATACAGGTGCGGTTTCCAAGTCCCACGAACCTGTTTCCTGAACTTTTCCCAAACCCTGCCCGGCAAAAGAAAAAAATCAAAGGACTTGAATGAACGAAAGAGATCGATATAGAGCGATAATGACTAAAGTTACCTCTGGAACATTGCTTGCAAGTTGCTGTAGTTGTCCATATCTTTCCTTAATGAGTCCAGGACTTGAACGACTCCTTGTTCAACTCTAATGTTTACCAGAATCCAGTGGAAACTGCATACGTTTATATGTCCATGAGTTATCGATTACACTAAACATCGAGTAAGCAAAGTAGAATGTGTAGAAGGTACGGTAACACTCACTCGAAGTTGTAAGGAAGAAGTATTTCTGCGCAGGTATTGTGTTTGACTAGATACCGGAGCAAGCTTTTCTCGGTGTCATTGGGATGGTTCTTTAGGGTAACTTCATGAATCCAATATGGGTCCATCAACCCAATACTATAGATTTCGTTATCTCTGCATTCGGCGATCTTCATTCTGCATAATAGCGTACAAAAGAATAAAGTTAGATAATTGGCAATGAACGAGCTGAGATAGAGACTTAATTAAATTGCATAAATAAATCACTTACAAACAATAGCAGCTGACGAGTGCTTTGTCGAGGGAGTCTTGATTGAATAATTGAAATATTTCCGCAAACGGCACATACATCGCGTTATCCTCTAAGTAATGGTCTTGCGTATATGCAACGTGGAAAATATCATGCTTGGCCTTTACGGCTCCCTCGTACCACTCATGCAAATGTCGCAATTGTGTTGGCAGAGATCTGACCAGCTCAGGTCTGACCAAGGGCTCCCCGTAGGCATATGTCCATGCATACTGATACTCTTTGGGGTCGTCTATGCGAAAAGTGTCTTGTTGTACTTCCTTATCGGACATCACTTTGAGCGTGGGGACCGACTGGTTTGCCTGTTCTCCGAGCTGGGCCACTTGTCTCCCGGATTTCTTATTAGCTTGCCTCTTTTCGTGAAATGCAGCCTCCTTCTCCTGTTGGGCCTTATTAGCTGCCATCTGCTGCTGCTCCCTCTTATATGCCGCCTCCTTCTCCAACTTCTCTTCTCTAACTATCTTGAAAATGGTACGATCATAGTCGTCTGACACAACAGGCGGCGGTGCCGGCCCAGTCGATATATTTTCCAGAAATTTCTCAACTTTTTCTGGTGGTATTACCTCCTTTTGCGGGATCCGTTTCGGTCCCAATTGTCTTTTCAAATCAGCTCGCACCGACTCCTCGAGTTCCTCTGGAGTCAAGTCGTAAGATCTCTTTAAAGCGCACCTCTCTGTATATTTCGACGGGAACTTTAGTTTCCGCGAAACAGAGCGCACTCCCTCTTGTTGCGATGTCGCGGGCGATGGACTCGCGCTGGGCTCCCGACAGTCGTCACGAGGTGGCGAGGATGGATCTTGAGGTGGGGGGGGGGGGGGGGTGGATCTTGAGGTGGTGGGGGGGATGGATCTTGAGGTGGGGGGGATGGATCATGAGGTGAGGAGGGTGGATCTTGAGGTGGGGGATTGCTGCTCGGAGGAGTCGGTGGCCTTGGCGGCGGCAAGTTTGGAAACTTCATGTGTTCCTTCTTCCAGAGAACAATGGACTTCACGGCTTCTCCCACTGTCCTCTCGTCGTCACCTCTAGGAATGTCAAGATTCAGACCAGCATATAACGACACAATGTCATCCACCCCGACACGAGCATAGCCAGCTGGAATCCCGGCGAGATGGTATCTCGCTCCAGGTTCATTTGGTAAAGCATAGCCGACCGCCACCTTGAAGGACATGTTCTTCATTGCCATATGTAGATCACATTCTGTCTTCTCCGTGATATCATCCACGGGGTAGTGAGCCGCTTCAAGTTCAGAATGTTCTACCTGCGTGGAACCCACGCTGCTTTTCCGCTGATCAGATGGGGCGGCTTCGACTTTAGGACTTTCTAGCTGCACATGAGATGCCTTTTGCTGACTTTCCTGCTGCAGCTGCTGCACCTTGTGTTCCAATGCCGATAACCTGTCTCTGTCCTCCTTCTTCTTTCTCTCACGGCTTCTATAATAATGAGCGTCTGCCGGAAAACCTTGTGCCCAATTAACTCCGTATCCATAACCTCGTACTCGTCCAACTTTTCAGGATTCCCGAGTGTGAGTGACAGCTCGTCTTTCTCTCTGTCGACCTTGTACAGTCCTTTTCGAACTTGATCTATTGCTTTCACAAGTTCTGCGGTTATAAACTTAATCTTGTCCGCCCATTTTCCCTGAGGAACAATCTTCCCTGACACAGGGTCCAACACAGCCCCATGCGCGAACAACCAAAATTTGGACCTCTCGGGCCAGTCCGCTGTCTGTGGAATGACCCCGTCATCAAGCAGTTTTGCTTCAAATACTTCCCACTTAGGCATGGCAGCCTTGTAGCCACCTGCCCCCAAAGTGTGGTGATATATCTTCTTCGCAGCATTTAACTTGTTTGTTTCCGACCGGGCCACAGCGGCCTCCGATTCTCTTTGCTTCACAAATAAGGGCCACTGGTCTTGTAACTTCACTTATGCTCCAGTTAATACTGGAGTGAATTATGGATCTTCTTCCTTCGCCTCACAATAATTTTTCCATAAAGTTTTCTTGTGGGTTCGGAACTGTTCGGCAGCCTTGCCAAGAGTCCACTGCTTGACTTTCTCCATCCACCGCTCGTTTTTTGCCACATCTGGAGGTAGGGTGACCTTTGTCAAGATCTTGTCCCAAAGCAAATCTTTTGTTTTGTCGTCGACATAAGTCCAAGTCTTGGTCTCGTCCTTCGGCTTATGCCATTCTTGATATGTGATCGGTACCATGTCCCTAACAAAAACTCCGCATTGATTTATAAATTTACGGCGGCACTCTAAGGGGCGCATTGGTTCGCCATCAGCAGAAACTATGTCGATCACTACCCTTTGACCCTCATTCATCGGCTTCATTGGGCCTCATTTCGACACGGCTTTCGACCCTTTCGACCCTCTAGATGCGGATGATTTGCTTGTTCCGGAGGGCTAAAAGAAAAAAAGTTTCGTTAATAACCGCTGGCTAAAATAATTAATACATGTAATGTCATCGATCAACAGAGGCTTAATTTATATACCTCGCCTGAGTTTGTTAATGCCACTTCCTTCTCTACACAAATTTCTTCTTCCTCAACTCCCTCACCGGAGTCGTTCAGAAATTGGGAGCCGAAATCTTCTAAATTTACCACATCGTCTTCTTCACCGACAGACGCGGCTGCACGTCCTGCTATAATCATACGCATTCGCTCTTCACGCTCCTCGTCTCTAACGCCGAGGCCCGGAAAAAGTGGATCCAATTGCTCTTCACGCTCCTCGTCTCTGTCGAAGTCGTCCGGACAATTTGGATCCATGGCTCAATTAATGTCCCTGCAATCAATTTTGTAACAAGAGTATGAATATCAATTAAGAGTATGAATTTCTTAGCAACTATAATCATAGCAACATTTCCTAACCTAAAAATTTCTAACTTGTTATGTAATGCAAAATCCTACACTAAAATCCTTAGCAACTAAAACAACTACAACAATATTCATAACAATATTCATACACTAAATTTAATGTCCTACACTAAATTTAAACAACTAAAATCCTACACTAAAAAATATTGCATATCTAACAAAATTCCTAAAATCATCTAAAATTTGCTAACACAAAATTCCTAACACAATCATCTAAAATTTGCATATCGGTACCATATTTCCTAACACAAAATTCCTAAAACTAAAAAATATTCCATATCTAACAAAATCATCTACAAAATTAAAACTATGCAAAAAAACTCACGTTATGCAGAGGAGGAGGTCGAGGCGGGGAGGAGGCGGCGGTGCAGCCCGATGCAGAGGAAGGAGCCGGGGCCGGGGCGCGTCGGGGAGGGGCACGGCGAGGCAGGGGAAGGAGGCCGGGCGGCGACGCGGCCGATGAAGAGGAGAGGGAGCCAGGGCCGGAGCGCGGCGTCGGGGCGGCGAGGCAGGGGAGGAGCCGGGGCGCGGCAACGGGGAGGTGCGGCCGATGCAGAGGAGGAGCCGGGGCGCGGCGTCGAGGAGGTGTGGCCGCGGTTGGGTCGGGGCGGGGACGCGGCGTCGCACGGGGAGGGGCACGGCGTCGGGGCGCGGCCGGAGCAGCACGACGGCCGGAGGAGGCGGGCGGCGGCAGCGTCGGAGATGACGGTGCGGCAGCCTGGCGGCGTCGGCGTCGTCGTCGTGGAGGCGGAGAGGCGAATAAGATCAAGTCTGCGACTTGGGTAAAATTTGGGGCGAAGCCACCCAAATCAATGCGGAAAAGACCTTTGATCCCGGTTCCAGCCACGAACCGGGATCAAAGAACCTTTCATCCCGGTTGGTAACACCAACCGGGAACAAAGGTCTGTCTGGGCCGCGAAAAATTGCGCGCGAAGCCCAGCAGGCCTTTGGTCCGGTTGGTGTTACCAACCGCGACCAAAGGCCTTTTTTTCTTTTTTTTCTTGTTTCCTTTTCTTGTTTCTATTTCTATTTTTGTTTTCTGTTTTCTTTTTCTTTTATATCTATTGATTTAATTGTTTTTTGTAGTTCTGTTTTCTTTTACATGTTTTTGAATTGTTTTTTTAGTTTCTTTTTTATATTTAATTCAAAATGGTCCAATATATATGAAAATCATATCTTTTTCAAAGTTTATTTTTAAAATCATGCTTAACAACATCCCCACACAGTTACATAAGAGATTTAATATACATTATTACACATCACTAACCGTTTTCATAAACGGACTTTTCTGGCTCTGAGGCCGTAGGATTAGGGGGAACAGCGCTGGGAGGAGCCAGCGCCGTTCGCGCCCGCCTGGTTATCGCGTGCATGTTTGCGACGGAGGGCACGAGCCATGGAGGATGAGTCTTTCAGCTCCCAAGCCAGCTCAGAATCCTCCTTCGCCTTGAGCTGGCAGGCAGTCCTGGCTCGCTGTACACGGTCGTCGTGGACGAACTGTCAGGAGGCTTCGATGGCCTCCTGCATCTGTGGCCCGCCGACCTCTTCTCCATGGTCGCTCCAGTTGAAGTCATCGTCGGCGTCATCCTCCTCGTCGGCAGGGGGCGCGGCGGCGGCTGGTGGAGGTACGCCGTATGCGGCCGCTGATCCCCACGCCACCCTTGCGGCGTACGCATCCTCGTCGGGGTCGGGGACGTCGGAGCACGCACGCTCATACGCCCTCCGCACGTCCTCCGGCACCGGAGCAGGAGGCCGGCAGTTGGGCATTCCTCTCCACGCCGGGCTAGTGGACATACGACGGGATAGGCTCCCGCGGTAGCGCCCAAGCGCGCTCTGCCGAGCACGCTCGACCTCGTCCAGAAGGCGCTGCGACGGGCTTGATGGATCCATTTCGTGTATGTGTTCGTTGCTAGGAATGGTGGATTAGGGTGTAACCTGTCGACGAAAATACATATAGACCTCCAGGGCAGCGCTGGGGAGGCCACGCGTGACCAGGACAACGCTGGGTAGGACACGTACGTGACCAGGGCTGCGCTGGGGGAGGACATGTGGCCAGGGCAGGGATGGGGGAGGACACGAGTCGTGACCGCAAAGCCCGTCTTTAGTTCCGGTTGGTAACACCAACCGGGACTTAAGAAGCACACGGATCGTGTGTTTCTTTAAAGCGCTTGTGAGCCATTGGATCAGGGGTGTGTTTCTTTAAAACGCTTGTGAGCCGTTGGATCAGGGGTGTTTTTTTTCGTGAGTGACATGACCCTATATATAGCCCCCTCCTGGACATGTTCGACACTCAGTGTCTACTCCTTGTAATCAAAGCATTCGGATTCCCGTCATACAGCCCTACGGTGCATTTGATATGCAGGCACTCACGAGCCACCGTAGGGCTGTATGACGGAGAAACCTTGTGTTTTGTTTCAACTTTCAGAACACAGTTACATAAAAGGTTTAATACATTATTACACAATCTTCTTCTACTTTCCACCCGTCACTTTTTTCTGATTGCGCTGTAGCCATGGACAAGCTTCTCCATTTAACACGAGACTTGGGTCAATTTTCACTGCGAAGGGCCGGATTTCTTAAAATTGTTGTAATCTTCTGACATGTCTGTCTTGTCCTCCACTCCCACGATAGTTCTTTTCCCTGAAAGAACTATGTGACGCTTTGGCTCATCATATGATGTCTTGCTTGCTTATCTTTTCTTTTTTTTTGTCTGGAAGACATGTCCTTCACATAGAAAACTGAGCCACGTCTTTGGCTAGTACGAATGGTTCGTTGTCATACCCAAATTCTTGAGATCCACTGTAGTCATTCGTACTGCGGGTCTACGTTTACCCCCATCCAGGTTGTACCATTTGCACCGGAACAAAGGTACCTTGAAAGAAGGTCCGTAGTCAAGTTCCCATATCTGCTCTATGTACCATAATATGTGTCCTTTGTCCCATTGTTGTTTGATGCATCAAAGCGGACACCACTGTTTTGGTTGGTGCTCTTTTTATCTTGGTCGGCCGTGTAAAATGTATTCCCATTTATCTCGTACCCTTGAAAAGCCAATATAGTCGAAGATGGTCCTCTGGCCAACAAGTTTAGCTGTTCTTCAAAGTGTTGTCATTAATGAGACGTGTGCGCAACCACCCGCAGAAAGTCTTCAAGTGTTCTTTTTCAATGCATTCTTCAGCCATTAATGAGCGTAAAGTATTCTTGTGTTCCTCGATATACGGAGCCACCAAGCTCGAATTATGTAGAACTGTGTAGTGTGCTCGATTGAAAGAATCCCAGTCAGAAAATATTTGTTTCTTTCCTAGTGTTCCTTTTCCACGCAATCTCCCCTCATGGCGCGATTGAGGAACACCGACCGGGTTAAGGTCAGGAATAAAGTCAACACAAAACTCAATGACCTCCTCTGTTCCATAACCCTTGGAGATGCTTCCTTCAGGCCTAGCACGGTTATGAACGTATTTCTTTAAGACTCCCATGAACCTCTCGAAGGGGAACATGTTGTGTAGAAATAGGACCGAGAACTTGAATCTCTTCGACTAGGTGAACTATGAGGTGCGTCATAATATTGAAGAAGGATGGTGGGAACACCACTCGAAGCTGACAAGACATGAACAACATCTTCTGTAAAGTTCCTAGAGTCAATGGATTGATCACCTTCTGAGAAATTGCATTGAGGAATGAACATAGCTTCACAATGGGTAGTCGAACATTTTCCGTAGAAGCCCCCTCAATGCAACCGGTAGTAATTGTGTCATGAGACTTAAGGTTTTGGAACTTTTTCTCTGCCATGTTTATTATTCCCTTCACATTCGACGAGAAGCCAGACGGGACCTTGATACTGTTCAGACTTCAAAAAAGATCTCCTTCTCTTCTCTGGTAAGAGCGTAGCTGGCAGGACCTTTACTTCTCTGGATTAAGGTGGTCGTCTTTCGTCTTCTCGTGCATATGTTGATGGTTCAGTCGTGCATCCGGTGTATCTTTCGTCTTCCCATACACCCAAGAAGCTTAGCAGGTTCACGCAAAGATTTTTGTCACGTGCATCACGTCGATTGCAGAGCGAACCTCTAGGATTTTCCAATAGGGTAACTCCCAAAATATAGATTTCTTTTTCCACAAGGGTACGTGCTTGTTGGCGTCTTTCGGAACAGATAGACTGCCAGGACCCTTTCCAAAGATTACTTCTAAATCCTTGACCATCTCATATATAGCATCACCATCAGGGCAGGTAGGCTTCGTCCGGTCATCAACCTCACATTTGAAATGCTTGCCTTTCTTTCTTACGGGATGCTCAGGTGGAAGAAATCGACGATGACCTGGGTACACATTCTTGTTACCTACATATATACTTTCAGTCTTATCTAGACAGTGCGTGCAAGCATTGTATCCTTGTTTGACTGTCCTGAAATGTTACTAAGAGCAGGCCAATCATTGATGGTTACAAACAACAACGCTCGTAGGTCAAATGCTCTTGTTTGTGCTCATCCCACACATACCCCTTCGTCACTCCACAACTCTAAAAGTTCTTCAATCAATGGCCTCAGGTACACATCAATGTCGTTGCCGGGTTGCTTCGGACCTTGGATGAGCACCGGCATCATAATAAACTTCCGCTTCATGCACAACCAAGGAGGAAGGTTATAGATACATAGAGTCACAGGCCAGGTGCTATGACTGGAGCTTTGTTCCCCGAAAGGATTAAAGCCATCTGTACTTAGACCAAATCTTATGTTCCTAGCGTCATCTGCAAACGTCTTGAACGTCCTGTCGATTTTTCGCCACTGCGACCCATCAGCGGGTGTCTCAGCATCAGTCTTTCTTACGGTCTTCTTTGTGCCATCGTAACAACTTTGCATGCTCTTTGTTTTGGAACAAACGTTTCAACCGTGGTATTATAGGAGCATACCACATCACCTTGGCAGGAACCCTCTTCCTGGGGCACGGATCGCCGTCAACATCACCAGGGTCATCTCGCCTTATCTTGTACCGCAACGCACCGCATATCGGGCACACATTCAAATGCTCGTACTTCTCACCGTGATAGAGGATGCAATCATTGATGCATGCATGTATCTTCTGCACCTCTAATCCTAGAGGGCACACAATCTTCTTTGCTTCGTACCTACTGGGGGCAGTACGTTATCCCTTGGAAGCATCTTCTTTATTATTTTCAGCAAATCTTCAAATCCCTGTCAGTTGTACCATTCTCTGCCTTCCATTGCAGCAATTCCAGCGTGGTACCAAGCTTCTTCTGGCCATCTTCGCAATTTTGGGTACAACAATTTTTTGTGATCCTCTAACATGCTATCCAACTTCGACCTCTCGTTTTCACTTCCGCTGTTTATCCGTGCATCAAGAATGGCCCGACCAAAATCAACATTGGGCTCATCATCATTGGGCTCTTCTTCAGCTTCGTCTTCCCCCATTGGAGTATCACCGTCTTCAGTGAACGTAGGATAGTTGTCGTTATCTTCTTCTTCTTCATTTTCTTCCATCATAACCCCTTTTCTCCGTGCTTGGTCCAACAATTATAACCATCATGAAACCATCTCCAACAGGTGGACGTGAATGGTTCTTGAGTAGAGTAATCCCGCTTATTCTTGCAGACTACATGGACAAGAATAACTCGACGGCTTGTTTTTATTAGCCACCGGAGAAAACTATGCATGCCATTGATAAAGTCGAGACTGCGTCGGTCACTGTACATCCATTGCCGGCTCATCTGCATTATATAAATATATCAAAAATCATTACACTACATCATGAAATATAATACTGACCAAATTAATTAATACAAGTTCATCACATTAAAACCAAAGTAGAGTAGTGCCCAAATGTAATACATTGTTCTCACGAAACATACATTAATTGAAACTAACATACAACTATCTAAAGAATTTAAATCCAACAACAAATGCGATCAAATCGCAACTAAGGTAACTATTGAACCAACAACATAATGATACCAAGCCTCTCGACTAATGACATATTTTCTAATCTTTTTAAGCTTCAAGCGCATTGCCTCCATCTTCATCTCGTGCAGCGACGACGTCGCAAGCTCGACCCCGTGAGCATCAACGATGTCGGCAATCTTCAAGTCCAATACCATCTTCTCTTCTAGGCATTGGAGACGAAGATCTTCGCTTATCTTCAATTTTGCTTTCAAATCGTCGTTTTCTTTTTAAAAAACTCGACAATAGGGTCAGTTGGAATTTCCGGTTCAACTACCTCCTAATAAAAATTTATCTATATCAAGTTGGTCGGCATGATTGTGATAAACACGAAATGAAACAAATAGTTATGAAAATATACCACATCCGAATCATAGACCGGATGAGGGCCGACGGGGACGGATATCAAAACCATGACACTATACATATAAAAAAACATAAGAAATTATACAAGAAATAACTATGCATTTAAATCATACAAGTATGTTTTAAAAATAAAAGATAAAAAAGAGGCTCACCGAAGTGGTGCCGACGCGGGCTATCGACGGCGGTGAGGACGGGACGACACTAAAATACACAAATAATAAATTAATTTGAGCTCAAAATGAACATAAAAAATGAACTCTCTAGGTTGGGCATTTCATCAAACACCTAGCTAGCACTACAAAATGAAATGAGCTAAACTAGCAATGAAATGAGCTAAAGTTGCAACGCTGGAGGAAAGAATGATGTTGCTAACCTTTGAATAGATGGGGTGCCTTCAATCCTCACAAATGGTGTAAAAAAATGGGGATTAACTTGAGTGAGAGAGAGGAAATGGAGGAGAAAATGGTGATGAACTCGAGCTCCAAAATGAGATGGAGCTCGGGGTGGAAGATGATATAGCAGGGGAGACCCTTTGGTCCCGATTTGTAACACGAACCGGGACCAAACCAGGGGGCCTAGTGCTGCGGCGCATGTGCCCGCATGTGAAGACCCTTTGATCCCGGTTCGTAACACGAACCGGGACCAAAGGTCCCAACCGACCCGGGACCAATGCCCACGGGCGCCGCCCCCGCTCGAACCGGGATCAATGCACCATTGGTCCCGGGTTGTATTTCGGCCGGGACCAATGGTGAAAATGGATGGGCAAGTTTCTACTAGTGTTAAGCCACACACTTCATCTACCACGATCGCCGCAGAATCAGAAACTGATGGAGGATCTGCAAGTTTACACAGAAATCCCCCCTTTAAACTATGACCTCCACCTTCCCCGGCTTTGCTCTTATCACCCTCCAATATCGATGGGCTTCTTCCGCACTTGCTAATGATATCGTTGCTTTTGGTGAGCAACTCTCTCCCGTTCTCACTGGATTCATTCATGTATATTATGGCAGAGAAATCCTTCTTCGTCAGTAGTCGGTTGCGGACTCTATCTAGACATATGCTACATACACGAAAGCATATCGAACGAACCTTGTACATTTCGTATGCTATCTCTTTTCCTCATGATATGTGTCGAGCTCAAGCTAACAATTTGATTCTTGTTCAGCACGACCTTGCGCTTCACTGTGTACCAAAAACCCCAAAATACGGTTAACACCTTAATCCTAAGCAACCATGCATCTCCAGAAACACGTTCTTCCGCACTGAATCTTCGTTAATCCTCGCTTTGGTTAACGAGTGTAGGCATAGCCCGGGCATGCCGGCCCCTGGTTCCGCCCCTGAACATATGGCGACTCCTAAGTATACATTTCTAGGTCTAATGATACCTTCATACACATTACATGTTACAAGAAATATCGATGACATAGTATGACACGATGCAGTTCACGGTAAGTCATATATATGTTGGGTCTATCCAACATTAGCTCAACTAACTTCCGCCCACAATATCAGTTTGATATTTCTATATGTATAACCAAGAAACATGTACTAGTCTCTATGCATGTCCACAACTCCATATGCATATTCCGACTAGGATCCATTAAGAATAATACTCACATACATGCAGAATAAGTTTCGCTAGCGAATCACATGTTCACACATAAAACATAAATGATATAGATTTAATAAACACATTATTACTGTCTCTACACAACATATATCCAACTCGGGTCGTGGCCATGGCCTCCGATGAAAAACTTAATGGGGAATGCGAGATAGGGAACAATAATTATTCGGAAATCAAAGTGGTCCTAAATCCCACTCTCAAAAAATCAAAAACACCGATTATTTTGGTGTCACTTCTCTTAGCCTTTGAGTAACAAACAACCATTCTCATCTCACAGCAGGTAAACTACTGAGCTAACATTAAATTCTCTCTGATAGGAAGTGATTGACACAAATTTATCCACATACGGATGTATCTAAACATATTTTAGTGTGGCGATATATCCATATTTAGATAAATCCATAGCAACCATTTTCGATCGGAGGGAGTAATTACAATCGCACTCTTTAAAGTGTGGATTTTCAAGCTAAATACGCGCAATTTTAGGCCACCAAACAATGTACGATTTTGGATGACTCGGATTTTAAACAAAAAAAATAGCTAAAAGGAGATATTCTTAGCTCATACGAAACTGAAAAGTAGCAAAAATGATAATCATTTATATGAGAGAGGTTTGGATTATCATTGAGATACATCATATGCTCCTTGGTATGTTTGAAGGTGCAAGTTTTGATTGGTTTGATTAATGATGAGAAAATGAACCAATACTGCAATTTACAGTTAAGAATCAATAATTGCAATTTGCCCTCAAAAGAACCTAAAATATGAGAAAATATTCTCGAGTGTGTGTTTGCTCCCCTAGCCTGATGTGTTTACACATAAGAATTCTAATCAAAATCCCCTCTTTAATCCCGTCACAATTACCTATCACTTGCGATCATGGGGTGGAAGTGATTCAACCACGCCCCATTTGTTGCTAGTCTCCCCCTCCTTGTTGCCTCCGGTCAGCTGCCCGTCCTTCCCCGTTAAGTTGTTGATCGCGGCGGCGATGGCCGCGGAGAACCTATTCGGGTCCGATGCCACCATGCCGGCGCCATTGTCGGGCAACGCTGGCGGCCTGACGTCGCCTCCGGTGCTCCAGAACGGCCTCTTGCCGCCTCCCAACGCAGCGGCACTACCACCGTGCGAAGTGTTCGGAGACCACGGGTACTTGAGCTGAGGCGCAGGCTGAACGGCTTGCACAGACGAATGCCCGAACAGGTTGAGGTGTTGCGCACTGCCGCCGGCCATGGCGGCAGAGGAGTGGTAATGTGAGTGAGAGGTAGAGTTGTGCTGCATGTAGGGGCTGAGATAGGAGGAGGATGAGGACGGCGGAGGTCCAGCGGAGACAGCTGCGTCGGAGGTGGTGCTGGAGAGCAGCATGAATGTGGCGGAGGCGGATGCCGATGTGGCAGTGGACGCCATGGCGGTTGCGCCGACGGGGAGCGGGTGGTTGTGCGTGCCCACGTACGTGGTGATCAGGATAGACATGTCCTCTTGGCATCTCTGCACCTGTAGTACCCACATAACAACTCAATCAGATCCATGCATAGACGTAGATACATGCACCTTATCTCGATCGGTCAAGCTTACAATCTGGAACTAGAAATGGATAAATTGGTCACCTGCTTTCGCACCGGGCAGGCCGGGCGACGGTGCACCGGTAGTAGGCTCTCGGGCACGGGTTCCCTTTGGCAATCTTCTGCCCGTACTTCCGCCATTGGCACCCATCATTCATCTGAAAGCATCAAGTCAATGGCTAAAATGCCTGCGATCCAGCACCAAGAACAGTGCAACGTGGCGATCGAGAATGAATGACTCGGTATTGTCCATGTCTTACGGTGGGGCCTTGGCACCGGACGCGCACGGAAACCCTAGTCTTGCGGTTGGCTGGGTTGACGCCGCCCTGGCTCGCGATCCCGGCCGCGGCGAGGTCTTCCGCGACCGGTGAGGCAGGCATCTTGCTGCTCTCCAGCAGCGCGTAGCTCCTTTCCCTGCCGCCGTTGTGCCTTGCTTCCTCCTCGTACGACGACGCGCCGAGGGTGAGCGACAGCCCTAGACCCTCCCCGCCGTCGTTCGTTTCGTCGCTGCCCACGGAAGGTCGCCGGCTCCTCGCCTCCGCGTACGAGCTGCCGGCCGTGGGCGCCGTGCCGCCGAGTGTTAGGAACACCTCGGTTTCCTGTACATGTAAGAAAATCAAATCGCGATCGACATCGATCGTATCCAGAATCCAGATGGTAATTATGGTGTGTCACGTGGAGAAATACTTAAAAGCTTCCTGTAGTTCTAGTGCTAGGGTAGAACATGCGTAGACTAATTTGGTAATGGCCTAGGTAGTGACCTATTTAGCTAATATCGAAACTTAATTAATTTTGATATTAAGTTGTTAACTAGCTAGTACCTTAGGCTCATCTGCTGGCTGCTTTTCCTGGTAGGCTGCCAGCTTGGTCCGCAGGTCGTAGTACTCGCGCACGGTCCGGTCGACGACTTGCCGGAGCATCTTGTTCTCCTCCTTCATCTTCTCCATCTCCTCCTGCATCGTGCTTAGCTGAAGATGCAAATGAGAAGAAAACAAATCTAAATCGACCCAGGCTGCTTGTTGCACGATATGACTTGCATACCTCGTCGTCCGCCATGGAGGTATGGTTATAGTTGCCGTCGTCGTCTCCAACGGCCGCCTCTACCATGTGCTTGTCTTCTGCACGAGTTCCCACCCCATCCTCGCTCTCCTCGTCGCCGTCGTGGTCAGCAGCGGATTGCTTGTCCTCCTCCATCAACCCACCTTGTTGAGTACCATATTTGATCTCCTCCTTGGAGCCGGTTCCTCCTCGGTCCACAACCTCTTCAACCACCTGTTTGGGTGGTGCCGCTCCTTGCTTGACTTGTGCCTCCTTCCCTGCCGCCGCCGGCGGCTCTTCGGCCGGGCCATCGCCGACGTCGTCCCTCCTTCGGAGATCTATCACCTCCCTCTTTCTCTTGGATGATGACATGATCGACCCTTGACCGGTTTCTTGTGTGTACCTTTGTCTCTCTGCTGGACTGCTACAGCTAAAAGGAGGAACGGTCTTAAATCCTAATGCCGCATCTCCCGAGGCATCTAAGTCAATGTCTGGATGTTTAGTGCGTATTAAAGGGTTAATGAGGGAGGGGAGACTCCTCTCTTAATCCTGTTATCACATGTCACTAGCTATTTTTCTATTCAGCCAAAGAAAATCCAATTCAGACAAATTGACTCTAGGTTACATGCATACGCCTGGTTCTATTTCAGGCACACATGTCAGTGACCAATCATGGATGACGGGTAATAGTTACAGGTTAAGCTAGGTGTACTCATGATCGCTGAATTAATAACGAAGGATTAATTTGGAGGCTGTGTGCAGTGCAGTGGTGCAGGGGTGTTGTGATCCAAATGATAAGGATACCAAGGTCAAGTTGGAGCTGGATCATGTGATGCGAGGAGCGCTTCTGGCGCTAGGGATTAGTATTCTATGGAGCCCAGGTCAACTCTTTGGAATATCTTCTCAGGGCTGCTACCATCACCCAACTTAATCTCCCCATCACCAAAATGGAAAAAAATACAGTCTGGAGTGTGTATGCATCGAAATGTCAACTTTCTTGTGCATGCTAAATACAGCCGGACCTATATCTATCATAACTGTCCGGCTATTGAAATTGATTTACGGTGTGTGACGTGTAAGATCAAGTGTGTCTACAACATGTTTTCTTGTAGATGTTTCTAGTGTATCAAAGATACCAAAAGAAATTATAAACACTGCAGTACCAAAGTTATATTGACTTGTAAAGGTTTAAATATATATGTTGCCTTATTTGAGGTCTGGAAATATAAAAAAGAGAGAAAACTATATGAAGTTATATTATATTCATATGATTTTGCTACCTCTTGTTCAATACCTTTTTTTGTAACATTCCACCATACATTTTGTATATTTTTTGTTACAACTGTAATATCCCAAAAGCATGCCTAAAGTTAATGGGTGTACCTACACCCGAGATCATTATAACTTGCCTCCCGAAAAATTGGTACCTAGCGGCTCACATAATTAGCTACGATGAAAGCGGTAGTTGTATGTAAATTTCTCGAACAAACCAGAGCAACATATGCAATGTTTATTTACTGAAATATGTTACGAGTACGAACTTTCAAATACGATAGGCATTTGAATATTTGGGTTGCTTTAGGAGGATGTGACGACTTTTGTAGTGACGATATATTACACACATATTAGTATTTCCTGTCCTTTTCATTGAGCAAGGCACTATTTCTATATCCATATTTATTAAAGAGGCACCAAAGTAATTATATTTGAGTAATGGTTTTATATAAAATCAATGCCTCACTTGTAATTTTCAACTTGTCCATATATAGTGTTGTTCCATGCATGTAACCCTAGCAAAAAGCCCAATGTGATAAAACTAAGATTTTGTTCTCTAAGCCATTGTCATTCACACAACATTTGCATATACAATTGCTTCGATATCTCAACTTGGACCTCTGCAATGGCTCATGGAAGATGTCATCGTCTGCATCTTGAATGGCCATAGTCGTCCGAGTGTCTGCAATTGCAAATAGATTCCACCTCCAACTCACTGCCAAGTTGAACGCCTCCTCAAATTAATGGAAACTAACAAGGGGTAATACGCCACTGTACGCGTATAAAATCACGAGTCAACTTACTTGGGCCCATACAGAATTTCACTAACCATGTTGCATATTATTCTATGATCAACTATTCTCACTTGCACAATAGCTTACAACTTCGATCTTGATCTAGAATAGAAAATCTCCTTCTTCATGAAGATTGAGGTCAACTGGTTGTTGGAACCAAAAACTAGCTTATATAAAGCTTCTCCTTGTTGACGTTAGACTTGGAATAGATCTCAAGATTCTCTTGCGTTATTAACGCCAGCAGCAAGCTTGTTAATCTAATTGGATTGCATTGATTACATTTATCTTACAGCTAATTAATTTGGACGAATGCTAACTTAGTCTTATCGAGTTCTGACTAGCTTGTGCCATCGTGTATGTATAAGTAACGTTTTGGAAAATCAGCAGCTAGCTCGATCTTTAATCCAGGAGAGGAAGAGGGGGAGGAACCCCGTACGAAATCCCAAGTCATGCATGGGTGTTCGTAAGTATATACTGTCTCCCTTCAATCCGTTATTTCTGTTCAACTCGCTAGGTTTACTCACGCCCAAATAAAAAAAAAAAGGTTTACTCACGCCACTTTTTCCCGACCGGAGTTCTCTGTACCGGACTTTATCGACATTTCTACAACACGATATGCACATACAGAGTACAAGGTAGACCGTGAGGGTTAACTATTTCTTTTCGATGTCTTGGCTTTTTAACATTGTCGACCTAGCTAGCTATTCGGCCACCGGCGTCGTTTATTTCGGCGAGCACAGCCGGGGCGACGACGACCGCTGCTCTCGTTGGACTATCTGTACATAGTGGCTAGTTATTACATGGGTCATTTTCCACGTACGTGGTCATGGTGATTAGTCGACCGACCGAATACCAGCTAGCGTAGTATACTTAACTGCAACCGTGTATTAACGTGTGCCAAATCTGTGGCGTATGCGATCGAGCTATGCACCAGGCTACTAATTGTCATGTATTAGTATTTTTGACGGCGAAACAGTGGGTAAAAGCTTGCAGTCAGAGATGGAATCATTTGGCCGACAAGTTTGATCGATCGACAATTTTACGAGCCATATTGAACGGCTGGCAGATATTTCACCATTTGGCCCAACCAAGCTAGGCCGGAATGCTTGACCTGATCCAGCTTCTAAGGCAGACCGTAAGTCAAGTCTAGGTGTTCCTGAGGCGCGAGAGCGTAGTCCTCTGTGGCAAGAGCCAGCGATGAAAAATTCACCTTAAACCAGCACACGGTCTTATATAACAGGTCGTAGTCCACGTACGGCAAGAGGAATTCGTGACATGACATTGGTAAATCGTGATCTGGGCTCGGCAGCGATGGAGCTCCTGCTCGTGGTTCAAATCGAGGCTAATCTTTTCGTGGATTTTCGATGTTGTATGCCATTAATTATCTGAAAACTCGCGTGCATATTGTTTTGTCTCGGAGTTTTGCTGTGGCGGCTGGATTCTGCGTGGTATGATGTGAAATTCATTCAGGTGCGGTCGAAATAATAAGATAAAAAAGGAAGGACAGCTAGAGCATCAGTAGTTGTAGCGAAAGCACACCCACGAAAAACCCATGAGATCTTGAGGTCGACGGGGCGTGGGGTGGATTGATCATCTACCAAGGAGTCCGGATGGTTTCCCTGTAGATTTTTATCAAACTTTTTGGGACATAATCCAGTCGGACTTGCTCGAGATGTTTCAGGATTTACATGCTGGAAATCTTTAGTTGTTTCGCCTAAATTTCGGTGAGATAATTTTGTTGCCAAAGGTTAATGGAGCAGAAAGGATTCAACAATATAGACCTATCTGTCTTCTTAACGTTAGCTTCAAAATTTTCACTAAAACCGCGACTATTAGGCTGAACTCGGTGGCTGATCATGTTGTGAGACCTACTCAGACGGCGTTTATGCAAGGTCGCAATATTCTTGATGGAGTTGTGATTTTACATGAAACAGTTCATGAGATGCATCGGCAAAATCTTAATGGAGTCATCCTAAAAATTGACTTTGAAAAGGCTTATGATAAAGTCAAGTGGTCTTTCTTGCAACAAACACTCAGAATGAAAGGTTTTTCAGCTGAGTGACACGCAATGATTCATAATTTCGTTTCCGGAGGAAGTGTTGCCATCAAAGTCAATGACGACGTTGGTAGAAACTTCCAGACGAAAAAGGGATTACGGTAAGGCGATCCATTATCTCCTATATTGTTTAATATAGTTGCTGATATGTTAGCCATAATCATTGAGCGGGCAAAATCCGATGGGCGAATTGTTGGCGTGGTACCGCATCTAGTGGATGGCGGTCTATCCATTCTACAATACGCCGACGATACAATTATTTTTATGGAACACGATATGGAGAAGGCAAGAAACCTGATATTAATATTATCAGCGTTCGAGCAACTCTCCGGTCTAAAGATCAATTTCCATAAAAGTGAAGTGTTTTGTTCCGGCGATGCCCAAGAGGAGGCGGCCCAATATGCCGAAACTTTCGGCTGTGAGCCTGGCCAGTTTCCAATTAACTATCTCGGCATCCCAATTCACTTTAGGAGACTAACGATAGCTCAATGGAAACATGTCGAGGAAAGACTGCAAAAGAGGCTAAGTAGCTGGAAAGGAAAATTACTATCCTTAGGGGGAAGATTGGTGCTCATAAATTTAGTCCTAACTAATATGGTGCTGTATATGATATCTTTCTTTCAACTACCAAAGGGAGTCTTGCATCGATTGGATTACTTTCGATCCAGATTCTTTTGGCAAGGGGATAGTGAAAAGAAGAAATGCCGGCTGGCAAAATGGGATGTAGTGTGCCGCCCTAAGGACCATGGTGGTGTTGGCATTCATGATCTTCAGGTCAAGAATAGAGCTCTTCTTGATAAGTGGCTGTTCAAGCTACTGATGGAAGAGGGGTGTGGCAAACCCTCCTTAGGAGAAAATACATTGGCTCAAGTGCGTTATCACAGATTTTTTGGAAATCAGGTGATTCCCATTTTTGGGCGGGCTTAATGGCGACGAAGAAATTCGTCTTCCCATATGGCTCTTTTTCCATTAAGGATGGGTCTGAGATAAGGTTCTGGGAGGATACATGGTTGGGTACTACCCCACTCCGAGAACAATATCCAACGTTATATATGGTATAGTCCAAGGACGTCATAAGAGTGATACACTTTCTCAAGTACTGGTTGATAATCATCCAACGGTGACGTTCCAAAGAGATCTTGTTGGTCCCAGGTTGGCATCTTGGCATGAGTTACTCCAGCGACTCGCTACTGTCAATTTGACTCAAGGGACCGATGAGTTTCGGTGGAATTTACGCAATTTGGTAAATTCTCCGTGGACTTCATGTACATAGCACTCGTCCAGCCGGATGTACCAGTTGATAATAATAAGAAAATATGGAAGATGAAAATTCCACTAAAAACAAAGTTTTTGCATGGTATCTTCGTCGAGGAGTAATTCTTACAAAAGACAACATTGCTAAACGCAACTGACATGGAAGTAAACAGTGTGTATTCTGTCATAAAGATGAGACAATCAAACACCTGTTCTTCGAATGCAAGTTTGCTAGTTCTATATGGTCCATCATCCAGATAGGTTCTACTATTTATCCACCTACGAGCATTGCTAATATTTTTGGCAATTGGCTGAATGGAGTGGATAATAGGTTCAAACAGCTTATTAGGGTGGCAGCGCTTGCCGTAATATGGTCGCTTTGGCTATGTAGAAATGACAAGGTTTTTACTGATAAAAATTGCTCTCTTATGCAGGTTATCTACAGGACTACTGCTACACTCCGTTCGTGGTCTCAGTTGCAACGTGTGGGGGCATCGAGACCTATTTATGGAGGTGTGTACAAGACTGGAGGATACGGCGAGAGACTTTTATCCCTACATGGATGTCAGCATAATTTGCGGATCGGCCCTCCACCATCATAGGCGTCTCTACAATTTCTCATTTTGATATGTAATTCGCCTTGTTATTTTATTTCGTACTTCAGACTTTTTTCGGCTGTGTGCATCTTTGTTATGCAGAGGCTGGGTGTAATGCTTAAACAATTTTAAGTAATAAAAACTCCCTTTATCTAAAAAAAAATCTACCAAGGAGTCATGTTGAAGGTGGAGCTGGAGTCTCTGGCGGAGATTTCACTCGGCTGATGGAGGGGCTGTGGCGTAAGTCGACGGAGAGTCGAAGCCTAATCAGCGGGAAGGCGAGAAGCACGTTGGTCGGACTAGACGTCAGGGTTCGAGAGATACGTGGAACTCGGTATCGGTAGGGTATGACTTATGGTTATCTGCAGTGGGGCCTGAGGTGGTGTGGGTTAGCGACCCGGTAGATCTTGGCCAAGATTGCAGATGCTCGACGCGGTAGATCTTGGCCAAGATTGCAGACGCTCGACGCGGTAGTAGTGGCGAGGCGTGCGGTAAGCACGGGACACGGCGATAGGCCAGGGCACAGGCGGTCAGACATATGGTCAGATAGGTGTGCAGAGGTGCTGAAACTGTGTTGGCGAGTATCGGATTCAAATTGGTGACTGCGTCTATGGACATTGACGAGTCAGGTGATAGACATGAGTCGGCCATGGGGAATCTGAGAAAGTGTTGGAGAGTCTGAAATGTCGGAAGCGTGGAGAGTACATGGCCGTATATTCTGTGATGTTCAGTGCACATGGCAAAGTGCGTGTGGCTAGATGCAGAAGGAGACGGAGTGCTATAGCTGTGAGACATGTAGAAGACTATTCAGGATGAGATGACTGTGAATTTGACTCAGGGTGACTAAAAGGCGACGGTGAAGTTTTTTCAAGTTGAAAGCATTTTTTACGCAGACCACTGGTCGGTGTGTGATTGTGTTGAACATGAAGAAGTGACTAAAGTTGCAGATGGAATCACATGGAGTCTGGGAGTAGCAGCGAAACTCATGGAATACAACCAAGTCCAGAGTACATGGAGGTTTGACGCATTGACGAAATTCAAGGTGGTGGAGAATATTCGCCAAGGTGGAGTTTGTTGTGTCTGTATCAAATATTATGTACGAGTTGGGTTACGTTTGGACTTGGAGTTATATTAGGTGTGGATAAGATACGAGTGGTATCAGAGTCGAACTCTTGTAACTGGGTCTCCCATATAATGAGGGGAGCACCACACGTGTAAACTATGACGACTTGATAGCACCGGGTACGCAAGGGGAGCCAACGGTTTGTGTCGGCGCGTAGGGCGTATCAGTGGGGAGGAGCACCTGTAGTCATGCCCCAGAGATATAGGCGAGTTCGCCGAATTGCGTTACCAAATCTCGGTGTCGTTATCGTGTTGTGACTGTTTGTTTCTCGGTAGATCAATATTGCGCCCACGACGGTAACAACATATACTCCCTCCGTTCTAAATTAGATGACTTTCCATTCGTACACATGTGGATGTACCTATACTTGTAACATGTCTAGATACATCCGTATGTGGACAAATGGAAGTCATCTAATTTGGAACAGAGGGAGTATTCAAGATTTGTAGATTATCTTGAGTAGTGGAAGGTTTTGTAATGGAGGCCCTCGCTAACATGACAGTCCTCATAATGGAATTTGCTAATAAATGCTATAAATTTGCAGCGCATTTACTCATATTTCAATACTTCCCTGCTTAGCTTCAGTTCGTCAACGTCTCCTCCTCCCTCCTTCCTAGCAGCTTGAGCGCCCTGAACCTTTAAAGTCTAAAATCAAACTGAAACTGCAAAACCTGAGGCCGACTATCTCATTTGCACATTTTGCCTTTCCTTAAAATTAAAGAATACACCTGTCTCGACCTTTTTTTTACACGTGGTACAATTATTTTTTTGGGTTTTCACGAAATATTTAGGTGCGCATATAGAACTGAAGAGTATGCGCAAAACTTGTTTTCAGAATTTTTTGACATGTCAAAATCTGTTTTCTACGTAAAAAACAGGCAAAGTGAATTCTTGATTCCTTTTTTACCTCTGTCAACCCCGCCTCTGGGACCTCGCTTCGAGATGTTTCCTCGCTCAATAAATATGCCTCATGTCCACTGATAAAAATAATCTCCCACACACTTTTCAAGAAAGGACTTTGGACCCCACCGGCCAGTCCGCCTCCCGCCCAATTCTTATTCTTAAAACCGAGTCCAGTTCATTGTGTTGTTGCCGCCATGGGTTTGCATCATTGCATGGTGTCTCGAGTCTTTGTTCGTCCTCCTTCTCTTCCTTGACGAGGCCATTTCAGGATACTTTTCCTGCTCCCCCCCCCCCCCCCCCCACCCCCCCCCCCCCCCCCCCACCCCCCACCCCATCACACATCTTTGCCCACAGGACCTGGCTTCTCCTTCGTCTCCCTCACCATTCCTCCTCGCTGGAGGTTGCTGCCGTAAGAGAATTTTTTAAAATAATATTTTTAAAAAACTTATTTGATTAGTAGCACACATTTTTAGTCAATTTGAATAGTAGGGCGCTGTCGTCACGGGTAAGGCCGAAAGTGGTAGTTTCGGCACGCCTAACAGCAAGTTTCGTTCA
This sequence comes from Poa pratensis, assembly GCA_947311845.1. Lineage (NCBI taxonomy): Eukaryota > Viridiplantae > Streptophyta > Magnoliopsida > Poales > Poaceae > Poa > Poa pratensis. Next base: position 13,810,941 of record CAMZMU010000063.1, read on the forward strand.
GGCCCGTTACGAAAGTCTGCTCAGGTTAGGTACATAATCCTTTTCTTTGATTAAAACAAAAGTCTCTCAAACGTGTCATAACTCAAGATAAAATATAAATGAAATATATGCGCGTCGATGAATTGGTTCGATTTCCGTGATTGGTTTTGAGTTTCGTCGATTCTAACTTCTTAATTTCAGATTAAAGTTCACAGATTTTTTCGACAAATTTTGTCAAATTCACCCCACTCGGTCGATCGTTTGAAATTTACTTTCACGAGTAGATGTATCTCACATCACCCCGACTTTCACGTTGTAACTTTTTTGTTTCGACTGACATATTGATATTTTCTCTCTAGTATGTGTGTTTTCTTATAGATGCTACATAAAATGCGTATTTATCTGTCGAAACAAAACATTAAAACGTGAAAGTTGTGGAGAAGGATGAGGTACATCTAATCATGAAATGAAATTTTAAACGGACGATTAGGTGCGATGAATTTAACAAAATTTGTCGAGTTCTGATACGTCCAAAACGTATCTCCTTCCCCGAACGCTTTTGCAGTTGTTTTGCCTCTACTTTGTGTGTTTTTAATACAACTAACACGGACCGACGCTGTTTTCAGCAGAATTGACCTGGTGTCGTGTTCTTGTGCAGAAAGTCAACTTTCGGGAAAATCCCCGGAAAATATCGCGAAGCTCCTATGTTACCAGAATACCCACGGAGCCAGAAGACGAGACGGAGGCGGGCCACGAGGCGCCCACATCACGCGGCAGCGCGGTGGGCCCTGGGCCGCGCCACCACATGGTGAGGCCGGCTCGGTCACCCCCTCGCGTCCCCCTTTCGACTACTTAAAGGGCTTGACCTAAAAACGCCGGGGGAATCGACGCTTTTCCAGAAAACACTCCAGAGCTCCGCCGCCACCGAAAACCTTATTTTGGGGACCAGAAACTCCGTTCTGGCACTCCGCCGGGACGGGGAATTGGAGGAGATCATCGCCATCATCATCACCGACGCCTCTCCATCAACCATACATGTTTCCCCATCCATGTGTGAGTAAATTCCTGTTGTAGGCTGAAGGGGATGGTAGTTGCCATGATTTCAGATCTGAACATGTTATTGTATCATGAAGATAATCATCGTTTTAGATCATATCTGCAAGTTGTACACATATAATTGTTTGGAACCCGAGGCCCCAAAGTGACAGCAATTGGGATAACTGGAGGGGATGGCTATGATCTGAGCATCACATGCGTTCATGGAGTGTTAATGCTTTGCTCCGGTACTTTATTAAAATGAGTACCTTAATTACCAGTAGTTTCCCTTGAGGCCCCGCTGCAAACGGGCTGGTAGGACAAAAGATGTTGTGCAAGTTTCTTATTGCGAGCACGTGATACCCGTAGAAGTGATAGCCTTCAGTAGCTACCTGCAATGAAAAGTATACGGGTTAGGTTGAGCCTCCAAGTGCAGAGTATGTAGTAGTGGAAGACGTGTTTTCCCCACGAGGGGTGACTCGCGGGGTGACTCGAAGATTTATCTTCCTATCCTTCTTTTGGTTACCTACAAACCAAAGTTAAATGTTTTGGTCCTCAACCTCACCTGTGGTTGTCAAGCACAAGGTGTAGGAATGAGATCATGATATTTATGCAATGCAAACAAGAAATAAATATGCAATGGTGGTGAATAAATGTGTGATGGCTACGTGTTGGTGAACCCCAAGAGGAAGGTTATGATGTAGACAGCAGAAGTTTTCCCTTGAGAAATCTACCCAAGGTTATCAATCCAGTAGGACTTGACGATCTATCGGAAGGTTGTTGATGTTGACTCCCCCTGGCGCTAGGGAGCTTGCACCAACGTGGAATCTGCACAGACACAAACCAGAACTTTGCCCAACACGAAACAGAGAGGTTGTCAATCTCTCCGGTCTTGCAGAAACAAAGAGTTAAACGTATGGTGTGGAAAACAGCAGGAAAAACAGCAAGTAACAGGAAACAGATGATTGCAGCAGGTTGTGTAAACAGTATGAGGAAATTGGACCAGGGTCCACAGTTCACTAGTGGTGTCTCTCTCAGAACAGATAACTAGCATGTTGGGTAAACAAATTACAGCTGGGCAATTGACAAATAGAGAGGGCATAACAATGCAATACATGCCAAGATGTCTACTATGAAATCTAGTTGGGCATTACAACAAAGTACATAGACCGTTATTCCAACCGCATCTATGCCTAAATAATCCACCTTCAAGGCAGCATCCGCATCCTGTTCAGTATTAAGTTGCTAACAACAGATTATTGCATGAAGTAAAGTGTGTAATGTAATCAATACAAGTGCCCTTGGACACTGCACCAATGTTTTATCCCTAGTAGCAACAGCACATCTACCATCTTAGACCTTTCTGTCACTGATCCAGATATCTAGAGACTGAACCCACTATCGAGCATAAATACCCCCTCTTGGAGTCACAAGCATCTACTTGGCCAAAGCATCTACTAGCAACGGAGAGCATGCAAGATCAAGAGCACATAGATAAACAACTTGAATAAACATGGTATCAATATTCATCGGATCCCAGCAAACACAACATCTAGCATTACAATAAGATGATCTTGATCATGTTAGGCAGCTCACAAGATCTAAACATGGAGGCACAAGGTAGAGAGACAACCATCTAGCTACTGCTATGGACCCGTAGTCCAGGGGTGGACTACTCACGCATCACTCCGGAGGCAGGCATGGTGATGTAGAGCCCTCCGGTGATGATCTCCCCTCCGGCAGGGTGCCGGGAAGAGCTTCAGAACTCCTCCGATCTGAGATTGACGATGACGGCCGCGACGGAACTTTTCGTGGAATATGATCGACCGTAATAGGGTTTTCGCGTCGCGGAGAATATATAGGCGAAGAGGCGGCGTCGGTGGCCGAGGGGGGCCACCACGCCATAGGGGGGCGCGGGCCCACCCTGGGCCGCGCCCTAGTGTGGCGTGGCCCCCTGGTGGGTCTGCTCCGACTCCCCTTTGGACTCCGTGATCTCCTCGTGATATTATTGACGATGTCTTTTGTTTCGTCCAATTCCGAGAATATTTCCTTAATAGATTTTCTGAAACCAAAAACAGCAGAAAACAGGGAACTGGCACTGTGGCATCTTGTTAATAGGTTAGTCCCAGAAAATGCATAAAAATGATATAAAGTATACCAAAACATGTAGCAATTGATATAATAACAGCATGGAACATCAAAAATTATAGATACGTTTGAGACGTATCAAGCATCCCCAAGCTTAGTTCCTGCTCGTCCTCGAGTAGGTAAACGATAAAAACAGATAATTTTTGAAGTGACATGCTACCAACACAATCTTTGATCAAATAACAATGTAATGCACATGATCTGAATGAAGTGATCCAAGCCAATGGTCTATAGTTTGCAAGCAAGTAAATAAAGAGTAAACATAAGTGATCACACAAGTGCAAACTTTCATGAATAATACTATAAAACATTTAGAGATATAATAGTCTAACATAATAGTTAGTTCACAGCAGCAATAATTCTCAACATGAAAGTGTTTGTATCAACACAAAGGAAGATAATAGCTTCAGCTTTTGCTTCAACTTTCAACATGTATATCATATAGATAATGTCAATGCAAAGAATATGATCAACCAAACACAAAGTTATGTAAAAACTGTTATACTGGAGTTGACAATGATGTTTGCTTAAGTAGACAGAAAGAAGTGGGAAAACTGACTCAACATAAAAGTAAAAGAATGGCCCTTCGCAGAGGGAAGCAGGGATTAACATCATGTGCTAGAGCTGTAGTTCCCGAAGGCATATAGAGAGCATAAAATATTGTTTTGTAAGGTAATGGTGTATACAGGTGTCAACAAATCAAATAGCAGGTACTTGTCATCTTCCATGGCTAACTAACTTTTAGAGCGGTTCCGAGAGTTTTTAGGACTGCACTTGTAACAAGCACTTATTGGTGACACTCCTCCCAACCATTTACTTTCCACAAACCATGGCTAACCGAATCCTCGGGTGCCCACCAACATTCACCATGGAGGAGTGTCTATTTATTTATTTATTTATAGGGTGGACTAACCAGCTCTTTAATGCAAAATAAAAGGTGGAGAAGCAGATGAAGCTGCCAATCCTTGTAAATTAATTAGCATGGAAGATGACAAATCTCACTACTACGTCCTTATGAGCTTTTCAAGTAGTGACACAAAAAGGAAATTGTTTTGAGTAGTTAGTAGATAGCACATGAAGAAATTTACTTGGAATGGTGAAAACACCACATAATAGGTAGGTATGGTGGACACAGGTGGCATGGATTTGGCTCAAGGTTTTGGATGTACAAGAAGCATTCCCTCTTAGTACAGAGTTTAGGCTAGCAAGGTTATTATAAGCAAACATCATTATCAACTGGAATAGCAAGAGTGTACATAAAACACAAGGTTTGACGAACCATAGACTCCCACTGTCTTCCTTGTTAACACATAGCCTTCATCCAAAAATTATCTAGACTACTATGGACTTCCAATTATGCAACAGATTATTATAGCAGAAAATCCTTATAGTAGTTCTTCATTAATAGCCATTACTTACATGATGCACAAGCTTAAACATTAATTACTTGACAGCTCAAAACAATTGGCAAGCATCAAATTACTCAAGACAACGATCTAAAAAGATTCATGTAAGCATTTTATACCACTACCACATGCATAGCATTTTTCTGGTCCAACCAAACACCAATCAACTTATTTGACAACTCTCCAAACAGATATAAGTGAAGCAAGAGAGTACTTTCTTCAAAAGAAACTGAAAGCTCTAACAAGAGATACATGAAAAACTGAGAGCTAAAGCAATAACAGCAACTAGACAGGAATACTCAACAAGTATAAGTGAAGCACAAGAGTATTCTAATGAAAAAGTGGAGCGTGTCTCTCTCCCAAACATGAATACTAGGATCCAACAAGTATAGCACAGCAAACAAAACAAAACAAACTGAAAACAAAAACACACTGACGCTCCAAGGAAGAGTACACTAGCATGAAGCAATAAAAATATAGCACCATTAGAGATGACCTGATAATTTGTAGATGAAGAAGGGGATGCCTTGGGCATCCCCAAGCTTAGATGCTTGAGTCTTCTTGAAATATGCTGGGGAGGTAAGCCTCCCCAAGCTTAAGCTCTTCACTCTTCTTGATCATGTAATATCATTCTCCTCTATCAACACTTGAAAACTTCCTTCACACCAAAACTTAACAGCTTTTCTCATTAGCAGGTTAGTGCACTAAAAGATAATACTTCAAAGTTCTAGCAAAGACAAAACTCACAAGCCAACTATTTTAAACATTAGCCACTGTTACTAGGCTCAAGTGGGCACTTTTACACGAAAAGAAACCACTTAAAAACTTGTAAAAGAGAGAATGCAAAATAAAAGACAGAATCTGTCAAACCAGAACAGTCTGTAATGACGAATTTTTTCGAGGCACTTACGATGCTCAGATGAAAACTTTTGAAATAATGAAAGTTGCGTAACATCATCAGGAACATGCACAAAAAGTTTCAGCATTTTTCGATTTTTTCTGATTTTCTACTGAATTAAACGGTGACGAACAGCAATCTGTCCAATGCAGTCCCGAAAATAAAACCAACTTTGCATTAGTAACTCTCCTTGGCACAACAAAACAGCAAATAAAAGATACAAAGGAGTTGCTACAGAGGTAAACAAGCATCCTTGACTAATACTGAAAATAAAAATAATGGGTTGCCTCCCAAAAGCGCTTTCTTTTAATGCCTTTTAGCTAGGCTAGAAGATTTTAATGATGCTCTCATAAGAATAAGAGTTGAAAAACAAAAGAGAGCATCAAGAGGCAATATCAAACACATTTAAGTCTAACCCACTTCTATGCAAAGGAATCTTGTAACAAAATAAATTATTGAAGCATAAAGCAACTAGCATAGAAAGATGAAACAAATATACTTCAAAACTTTCAACATAAAGAGAGGTGTTTTAGTGACTTGAAAACTTTTACAACCATATTTTCCTCTCTCATAATAACTTTCAGTAGCATCATGAACAAACTCAACAATATAACTATCACATAAAGCATGCTTTTCATGATCTACAAACACATAATTTTTATTAAGCTCTAAAACAGTGGGGTTATAAACCCACTTTTGACAATAGTAGTATAATAATATCATTAGCAATATAGGACCATCATCAAGAGCATTATCATATATAACATTAGGGAGCACATTTTTACTTTCTGCAATTTCTCTTTTCTTGAGTCAAGGAGGATGTTTTTTCAAATTTATCAAAAGAGATATTTCAATAGAATCATGACATTCAACATATAGCACTTTCCTCCTTAGTGGCATGGAGGGTAATCATATAATGTAAGAGTTAAAGAGTTACTATCATTAGAAGGTAGATCCTCCTTTTGTTCATCACTCTCTCCTCTTTTTCATCCAATGAGCTTTCAGTTTTAGCAGTTTCTTCTCCACAGGTCCTGAAAGTAGCAAGTTGTTCTGGAGAATAATTTTCTCAAGAAATTCAGTGATATAAGGATTATCATTATAATATTCAAGGCAATAACCAAGTATAGCATAATTCTCAGTTTATAAGGAGCATCATCATTTGAATATAACCAGCAATTTCATAGCACCCTTAAAAACAAAAAATTCTTCAATTCGCTCAAGATTACCAAAGTCATAATTTCCTTTAGCATAAGCAGCCAAGTTTCATTATCATTATAATCACATTGGAAAGGGAGGTGTTTATGCCTTCTACAACAAAAGATTCATTAAAGCAGTAGGATTCATCATAAGTAGAGCACAAGTTTTTAGCAAAATAATTCAATCTACTTATTTGTTCCCATAAATATTTCCCTTTTTGAGACAAGCGGTATTCCTTATAGTAATTATGTTGTTCCTCCGCGAACCCACTTAGCCAATAAGATTTTGTTTCAAACAGAGAAGACATTGATAGCAAATAAATAACTAGACATAATAACAAACCGAAATAAACTAGATGCAAGAAACTAATTTTTTTTGGGTTTTTGATTTTTAACAGCAAGCAAAACAAAACTAAAACAAGACAAAAAACAAAGTAAAGAGATTGGAACTGAGAGACTCCCCTTTCCAATAGCCTCCAAGTCCCCGGCAACGGCGCCAGAAAACAGCTTGATGGCTACGTGTTGGTGAACCCCAAGAGGAAGGTTATGATGTAGACAGCAGAAGTTTTCCCTTGAAAATCTACCCAAGGTTATCAATCCAGTAGGACTTGACGATCTATCGGAAGGTTGTTGATGTTGACTCCCCCTGGCGCTAGGGAGCTTGCACCAACGTGGAATCTGCACAGACACAAACCAGAACTTTGCCCAACACGAAACAGAGAGGTTGTCAATCTCTCCGGTCTTGCAGAAACAAAGAGTTAAACGTATGGTGTGGAAAACAGCAGGAAAAACAGCAAGTAACAGGAAACAGATGATTGCAGCAGGTTGTGTAAACAGTATGAGGAAATTGGACCAGGGTCCACAGTTCACTAGTGGTGTCTCTCTCAGAACAGATAACTAGCATGTTGGGTAAACAAATTACAGCTGGGCAATTGACAAATAGAGAGGGCATAACAATGCAATACATGCCAAGATGTCTACTATGAAATCTAGTTGGGCATTACAACAAAGTACATAGACCGTTATTCCAACCGCATCTATGCCTAAATAATCCACCTTCAAGGCAGCATCCGCATCCTGTTCAGTATTAAGTTGCTAACAACAGATTATTGCATGAAGTAAAGTGTGTAATGTAATCAATACAAGTGCCCTTGGACACTGCACCAATGTTTTATCCCTAGTAGCAACAGCACATCTACCATCTTAGACCTTTCTGTCACTGATCCAGATATCTAGAGACTGAACCCACTATCGAGCATAAATACCCCCTCTTGGAGTCACAAGCATCTACTTGGCCAAAGCATCTACTAGCAACGGAGAGCATGCAAGATCAAGAGCACATAGATAAACAACTTGAATAAACATGGTATCAATATTCATCGGATCCCAGCAAACACAACATCTAGCATTACAATAAGATGATCTTGATCATGTTAGGCAGCTCACAAGATCTAAACATGGAGGCACAAGGTAGAGAGACAACCATCTAGCTACTGCTATGGACCCGTAGTCCAGGGGTGGACTACTCACGCATCACTCCGGAGGCAGGCATGGTGATGTAGAGCCCTCCGGTGATGATCTCCCCTCCGGCAGGGTGCCGGGAAGAGCTTCAGAACTCCTCCGATCTGAGATTGACGATGACGGCCGCGACGGAACTTTTCGTGGAATATGATCGACCGTAATAGGGTTTTCGCGTCGCGGAGAATATATAGGCGAAGAGGCGGCGTCGGTGGCCGAGGGGGGCCACCACGCCATAGGGGGGCGCGGGCCCACCCTGGGCCGCGCCCTAGTGTGGCGTGGCCCCCTGGTGGGTCTGCTCCGACTCCCCTTTGGACTCCGTGATCTCCTCGTGATATTATTGACGATGTCTTTTGTTTCGTCCAATTCCGAGAATATTTCCTTAATAGATTTTCTGAAACCAAAAACAGCAGAAAACAGGGAACTGGCACTGTGGCATCTTGTTAATAGGTTAGTCCCAGAAAATGCATAAAAATGATATAAAGTAGCCAAAACATGTAGCAATTGATATAATAACAGCATGGAACATCAAAAATTATAGATACGTTTGAGACGTATCAATGTGCAAGGATGATGATAACAATGATAAATGATATTTTTGGGTTTTTTATGATGAATGCAAGATGTCAAACTGTTTTTGTATTTTCGGATTTAATAATGGCAGAAAATGGAAAAGTGGTAAAAGTTGTTGGAAAGGTGTTTCTTATGATTGAAAATGGACCGGGCTTCATGGTTTCACAAATGCACTCTCTCTTTAATAAAGTGGTAGACAATGGAACACTAGAGTTAACATATGAGATTGCAACACAAAGTTTGATGACAAGTTACTAATTATATGGGCATCACGTCCTAACATAGAGATCTTTTGGTTATTAATCTCACTTATACTCCACCAAGATGCGAACTAAATCATAACACCTTAGTAATTAAGATAACTCAGAGTATAGTTTCAAAAAAAAAAGATAACTCAGAGTATAGCTTTAAGTATCATGACATGAAGTTAAAATAAGAACATGCTAGATCTAGTCACGGAGAAGTGGCAAATCACCCAGAACCCTTGCAGCATGGTATTTTTGTTTATCCCTAGTGAGGCGACAAAGTAAGGTAAAACACCCAAGTGGATCGCGATATTACAGTTGTCAACTTACCGCACTCACCACCCCCCGTTACTCCAACTAATGCACACGTCACCCCACACACGCTCTCATAAACATGCTTGATCATAACAAGTAGATAAGAACGGGGTACATAATATGCATCTATATTCATAACTGAAACAAACATTGCAATCTCAAACATATATTAACTCATAAAAAGATCCACCACATAGGAATTACAACGATGACCGTAATTATGTTCAGTAGCTCATACGGTACTAATTAGTGAAGCTCAAAGAGAGGAGAGATACATAAGTTAATTCCACAAACCCATAGTCCAGAGGTGGACTACTCCCTCTTCATCATGGAGACGGCGAAGATGTCGATGGAGAAGATGGAGACCACGCCGGCAGCGCCCCGCCGGTTTTCCCCCTCCAATCTGCAGCTCCAGATCTCTCTTTCGGTGTTTCTGTGTTTCGGTGGCGCTCCTTTCAGAGAACGTCGGGGGATTTCTTTTATAGGCGTTTTTTGGTCAAGACGATGTCGGTGGAGAAAAGATCGACGGCAGCGGAGCCACGAGGGCCAAAAGAGTGGGCCCCACGCGGCCAGGTATAGTGGCCGCGTGGGCCACCCTCTTTTGGGCCTCTGGCCTCCGTTTGCTTGCTTCCTTCGCTCCCAAGTCTTCCTCCGTCCAAAATATTGAAACTTAAAAGGAAAGAAATAGGGTTTTCTGCCTGCGCAGGGTTAATTCCATAAAAATAGGAAATAAATATTTTATTGCCTAAAATCATTATAACAGTGGTATAACCCTTATATGGTGCAAATATGATTGGAATACAAGTAATATAGTGCAAAGTTCATGTATGCATTTTACATGCATCGACATCTCCCAAGCTTAACCAATACTCGTCCTCGAGTTTGAAGGTGATAAAACTAACATGGACTTTACAATATAACACTAACAATGGATATCAAAGATGATTGCTACTGCTACATAGAGTCAAATGATTCATTCTTCAAAGGAGTAGCAATATGCAAGATAGTTTATGAAGTGATATCAAGTATTCAATGCAAGGATGTTCAATGATAGTTCACAAAGTGTAACATAGAAGATAGTAATATGGACCACATGTATGCAAGTAAGAACATCCTACATTGGTCATAGAGTGTAGATGAAAATCTGAATATAAAAGGTGCACACTTTGGAAAGATGTATATGTGAGTAGAGGTAAAGCATGCATAAGTTTCATCTAACTTCCAAGCTCTTCTACTTAAGTTAATGATTGCAATGTGGTAATCCTTGGTGTCAAGCTCTCATTCCCCTATCATAGCATCTTGAATGATTAAAGTTTAATGCGAAAGCAAATATGAGTAGTGTGCTTGACAAAGTAAAGGTTAGGTTTCTTATGCCCCTTGAATACAAGTACCTACACCATGAGTTACTCAACTTAGGAAACAAAGCAAGTTCAAGTTATATATCATTGTAAGTAATAACAGTATCATCAAGAGCGTCAATTGGGGTACCTCTTGTCCCAGGATATGGAACAAGCCCATATCAAAATGACAAGACAAACAAACAAGATGAACAATCTCAACACCCTTTTTATTTACCATTGGAATAGTTTTTTATTATAAGGTGTATCATAGATGGTTCACCATAGCATGTAAGTAAATTTCCACCATGAATGATGCATGGCTTAGATTAGCGGCCCAGGCATCTCTCTAACCATTTATACTAACTCATTTAAACTACTTCATTTCCACCTCATTTCACCATGATAGGCATCCATAAACAAAAGTACATGATATCAACTAAATGAGATGAAGGAGCATGTTGAAAGCTTTGCATGTGACAGCACATATGGGCTAACTCCCAACCTCGGACATTTATGAAGCCACTAACATCATAATCTTAATCACAGTGGGTCATGTTTTATTTAGGCAATAAAAATAAAGTTGTGCATCAAGTTCGAGAGAGCTATATAACCAACTTTTCCCATCACAATCAATAACATAAACATTTTCATTCAGAGGTATAGATAACACAAATATCATGATAAACATACTCGTAATAGCATAAAGCCAATAGGTAGATATGGTGGACTCACTGGAATAACTTTGGTTGAAGGTGTTGGAAACAAGTTTTTACTTGTTGAGATTTTTGGGCTAGCAAGAGGGAGAAAGTTGACCATCTAGATGCATGCATGAGTGTCCATAGAACTAACTAATCCATGTTAAACAAAGTAAAATAACTTTCAGCATCAAAACATGAATAAGTGATAGCTCTTGATAAAGCATTTGCAAATTATTGCTCATAAACAAGCTCATGACTCATGCAACTATATGTATCATTAAAAATCAACTCAAACATCTCTTTTCCCAATACAATAGAAGCATCCAACATATTTCAAACCATATTTCCAGTAGCTCTTTCACATATAAATGATAGTATGGTGGTCTTACAAAATAACAATGAACAAAAAACAAACAAATAAAAAGACGCTCCAAGTTTATGCGATAAAGTGTTTCGATCGAAAAATAGAAGTTAGACGTGTGCATACCGAGAGTGTGTAGGTCCAGTGGTGTTGTCTTTATATCCCCAAGCTTATGGTCTTCACCATCCTTGGATAGCTCTTGGTGCATCTCCTCCAATCCCTGTGAAAAGAACTTCAAAACACCGTTTCTCCCATTTTCTTTTCTGTGGGGTGCATTAGTAGCGATAAACAAATAGGTTTCTTGCTGCATATAATCCTCAAACAAAACATCATATGAATGTAAAAAAAGTGTATAATGTTGTATGCCTACTCATAAACTCATTTGAATCAAAAAGATTCAAGATAAAAGTTCAAAACATACATAAAACAAAATGGGACAGAATCTGTCCAGAAAAACAGCAGCAGCAAAACATATTTTTCTACCCTACCAAACTTTGTCTAAAAATTCCGAAAACATTCATGCATACAGAGGATTAAAAGTTGCAACTACAGTTCAAATATGAGCTCATTCGGAGTTACAGAATAAGAATTAAAAATCATACCGTGCACAAATTCGTGCAGGAATAAAATTTCCGAACGCTATAAGCAACTTTCTCAAACCAAAAAGGGTAAAACTAGGCACTTTATTCAAAATTTCAGAAACTAAACTAAAAACAAACTCTCTTGTTACATCAAGAGGACATAAAGAAAATCACACATAAAATAACCGGGTTGCCTCCCGCAAAGCGCTTTCTTTATAGCCATATTGCTAGGCTTCTTACTTGTTGTTTATTGAAGATGAAACTCAGGAGGGAGGTTGAACTTTGATGTCCCTCTCGTTCTTGGGAAGTGTTCCACGCATAATACCAGGATCCCATGGTGCTCTCAAGCCAATGAAAATTATAGTCAAGTTGAAACCTAGTAGAGAGAAACACAAAACACAAAAGTAATAACAACGAAGTCTAACTTTCTTTCTATACATTGGCATTTTGTATATGAATGAATCACAATAGATAGAAGTTTTCCAATGCATATTAACAATAGTGAATTGCAGCCCATAATTATTAGTAGCATATAGATGGTTCACATCACCTCCTTTTTCATAATAGTTGCAAGTAGTAGAAGCAAATTCAATCATATATCCACAAGAATCATTCAACTTAGATATTTTAGGCAAATAAAGAGGATCATTAAATTTATTTTGGAATTCATTAGCATGCTTCCCTCTTTCAAAATAGTTATTAAGATCAGTATCAAGTTTAATATCATGGTTGCAACAAAGATTTGGAACTAAAGATAATTGCAAACCACATAAGTACTTCTCAACATAAACAAATTTCTCCTCTGTGGTGTAATTAGGAGAATCCAAAAACAAATTAGGACTCTCATGAGTGAGAGTACTATCACAAACAGCAAGTATATCATTTTTATCCTCACATAAAGTAGTAACAACTAAACATGGAGGATTATCAATAAGCATAGGACCATCATCTAAAGCATTATCATATAGCATATTTAAGCAACACTCCTCATTATCATCAATAAGTTCACTAGTAGTATTACTAAAAAGTAAAGGAGCATTATTAGTTTCATCATAATAGCATGGGTTATCATATAGGACCACAGAATTTTCAGTTTCACACTCGTCATAACATGGGTTCTCATAAATAACAAAAGATTTTTGAGTTTGAGTGTTACTATCATTTGCTGAAGGTGAAGTTGGGAAATCCAACTCTTCCCCAAGCTTAGGTTGGACCATATCCATTTCAATCTCCTCTTCACATACTTCCTTCTCCAAGCTCATGTTTTCATCATCCTCTTTCTGCAAAATATTAGTACTTTCCATGGCAGCAAGAATTCTTTCTTTAACATAAACATTATCACTAAATTCCTTTTTGCAAAGTTGGAGAAGAATAGAAATGTGTCCTTTCATTACACGAGCTTCACGACTAGTTGCAACAAATTTATCAATAAGAAAGTCTATCTCATAAGCTGCAACATAAGCAATATATTTCTCAACTTGATCTATATCATGGCATGCAAATTTACACTCTTGATAAGAAGCAATAATAGGATCACTATTATACTTACATTGATAGGGAGAGTGTTTATAGTCTTTTCTAAAGCAGCGAGTTATATCATGTGATTCACAAAACTCAATAGCCATATCATTGAGATGTTCAAGTAATTCAAGCATTCTATTTCCTTCTTTGGTTGATCGATATTCATAGTAAGCTCCCATAGTTTTAACATATCCTTTCTCCATAGCTTAGCATACATATTAAAAGCAACACTTAATTTTTATGGATTTTATGTTTTTAAATGCAAAACTGAAAATAAAAATGCAAACCGAAATAAAAATGCAAGACAATGACAAAACAAAATAAATTGCTTTGAAGGTAAAGATGGATAAGATGATGCTCACGTAGGTGCAACCTCCCCAAGCTTAGGTGTTAGCACAAGTTGGTGACGAAGTTGACTTTGTTGTGATGAATCCAGCGCCAGTAAACAGAGCTAGTGCAAGGGAAGCAAGTGCACCCTTGGATAAATCTTTTCAGCTATGACTCCCCGGCAACGGCGCCAGAAAACAGTCTTGATACCCGTAGAAGTGATAGCCTTCAGTAGCTACCTGCAATGAAAAGTATATGGGGTTAGGTTGAGCCTCCAAGTGCAGAGTATGTAGTAGTGGAAGACGTGTTTTCCCACGAAGGGTGACTCGAGGGTTTAATATCGAACTCTCGGGGAATCAATAGTGAAAGATTTATCTTCCTATCCTTCTTTTGGTTACCTCACCTGTGGTTGTCAAGCACAAGGTGTAAGAATGATATCAAGATAGTTATGCAATGCAAAAAAGAAATAAATATGCAATGGTGGTGAATAAATGTGCAAGGATGATGATAACAATGATAAATGATATTTTTTGGTTTTTTATGATGAATGCAAGATGTAAAAGTGTTTTTGTATTTTCGGGTTTAATAATGGCAGAAAATGTAAAAGTGGTAAAAGTTGTTGGAAAGTTGTTTCTTATGATAAAAATGGACCGGGGTTCATGGTTTCACAAATGCACTATCTCTTTAATAAAGTGGTAGACAATGGAACACTAGAGTTAACATATGAGATTGCAACACAAAGTTTGATGACAAGTTACTAATTATATGGGCATCACGTCCTAACATCACTAGTACAGAACGACACATCGGAAACGGGCCAAAAACCCCTTCGGCAACGGAGAAAGGGTCCGTGTCCCCGACCCTGTCACTGATATGAAGGCCTTCATCAGTAACGGAGGCAAAACACCGTTTCCGATGAGGTCCCCATTTGGCAACGGTTGTGCGCAACCTCCGTTGCTTTAGTTTTCCAACATCAGATACGGAGTTTTCCATCTACCCGTTTGCACTGAGCTTTTCTCATATTTCGATTATATGCCATAATACATGAAAGGCTGATTGCACAATGCACTAAAACGTTATTCAATTCATAACATAGAACAAATGCCATCATTACATTGGTATACAATAATATCACCGTTTTTACAATTTGACTACAATCATATCTATCACACATTGGCATAATGTAATATCACCTATTACACTTTGACTACAATCATGAACTCTAAACCTATAAGCAACTAACCTAACAAGATGGAAGGCTGGCTTAATTAAGCCAGCGTTCCATCTTTGACTTGGAGCTCACCTTCTATGAGCTCTCGGTCGTCGCTGTACCCACTCCGAGACCAGTATCCACGAAATTTCCTTGCCTTAAGGTTTCTGGTTCTCGGAATGGTACATTGGTACTTTTATGCAGTGTTGCCGAAATAAACTCCTGCATGAAAGGAAAAAAAGATTGGCGAAATGTACAAAATACATATGGATAAAAAAAATCGGTGGCTATTTTCCAGCAACTGCTTTGTTCGGTTGCTATTTTCGAGAAACTGCTAAGATCGACGGCAAATATCCAGGAACTGCTCTGTTCGGTGGCAGACAGTTTGCATTCCTTCCTTCTCTTCTTCCTCGTTCCACCCCAATCCCCCACCCGCCATGGACGACCGCAACAGAACAACAAAGACAACTACCGTCCGTACCCACGGTACCGTTCTGGAGGTGGTGTACACGAACGAGGAGCATACCGTGGAGCGGATCCTCGACAAGTACGAGGAATGGCTAGCAGAGGAGAAGCATCGGTTCATCGGCCTTGACATCGAGTACACCCGTAATCGTCGGGACATGGCTGTCCTGCAACTCGCCATGCGCCAGCATGTCCTCGTGTTCCACTGGTGCAAGTCCAAGAAGAATTGTCCAGAGTTGGGCAAATTCTTTGAACGCAAGAATATCACCTTCGCAAGCGTGGACATCACCAACGACAGCAAGGTGCTTTCTTCTGCCGGCTTCCACATTCCACTGGAGTACTACATGGACATCCAACTCGTATACAAAATCAAGGGTGGAGATGAGAGGGACGAAATGGGTGATCTAGCGGCAGACCTCATCGACAAATCATACGCCAACATGAAGAAGGAATTCCCATCCAACCAGCACAATTTTTGGGAGTCGATGCCGCTGCACAAAGTTAACCTCGACTACGCAGCAATAGATGGGTACGTGACCAACGAGTTGTATCGCACGATCCTAACCTTGAAGGACAGGCTACGTCCAACATGGCAGGAAATGCTCTGCCCTAGGTGCAAGAATGCCCTAGGTGAATTGCAATAGGCTTTGGATGTCGGTGTTTAACTAGTTTGTATAGATGGTGCTTTAACAATAAGTGTTTGTAGTTATCAGAACATGTGTGTATGAATTTGGACTAGGCATTGGATGTCTATGTTTATATACTTGTAATAATATGTACACATGTTTGTGAGTGAATTTGTTTATGTGATGAAATGCTCATACGTAGAACCTAGTTCATCGGCGTCACATCCGGTCACAGAAAGATTTATACCTTTCACCCGGCGGGGGAGAAGGTGCAGGCCTCTGCCAGATGCGCTGCGATGCTACCAGCGCGCTGCGACGCAATCACCTCCTCCTCCTTCTCCTTCGTCGACATCCACCTCCTCCTCCTTCTCCAGATCAGACACCACCTACAGATCGGCCACTTCCTCCTCCAGATCGGCCACTTCCTCCTCCACCTCCTCCAGATCGGCCACTTCCTCCTCCAGATGGGTTTCTGCTGGTAGATCTGCTGGTAGATCCGCCGGATGTGCTGCACCACCACCTCATGAATGACCTCCTCCACATCGGCCTGGCTCAGAAGATGCCGGGCATCGCCGGAGGAGGAGGGCGTCAGATGGTGGCGCTGCCGCATCATTAGCGGACAGTGTGTGGAGAGAGTGAGGAGAGCAAAAAGCTACAGTGTGTGGCGGCTAGGGTTGAAAGATAGACAGTGAGGGAGTGAGAATGAGACTGATGGCTTGCTCTGTCGGCAGTACATTTATAAGCGCCCAATTGGCAACGGACAATTTATATAACCGTTTCCATTGGATACAAGTTCACAACTACTATGTGCTATTGATTTCCGGAGCTGCATATGAATCTAATACATTCTACTGATTTTCAAAGTGCATACGAACCTAATACATTGTACTGATTTGCATAGCTGCATACGAACCTAGAACATTCTACTGATTTTCATTGCTGCATACAAGTTCACACCTAACAGCAGCACACAAACACACAAAATCATTCTAGCAATGCTCACAAGAACATTTAACTGAGCTATTTCTGTTCCTTTATGCCGCTCCTTGCGCACAGCAACAACATGGTCAGATTTAGTCGAAGTGTTTGTTGGGCTCCATGCCAAACCAGCTAGAGCTGCTGCAGTGTGCGGCTTCATCTCCATGTTCGCCTTCTTGACTATCAAGACTATATTTCCAGCTCTGCAGCATCCACTTCGACGCCATTAGCAAGCAGCATCTCAACATAATCTTCAATCCAAAAAAAATAACCACAACTCCCAGAATACTCTTCGCCCCTCCCCTGCCAAATGGTAAATCGAATCCAGAGGCAAATCAGCATCACATAGAATAGACTCAATCAAAACTGGTCGAAGCGTCGAACTAACCCTGTGATTTGGACACTTGAAGTAGATCCGGCCTGGGTTCAGATCCGAACGTGACACTCGACGAATCGCGTTCCGACAGCGGCAGCAAACGCATTTCACAAGCGGCAGATCTGACCCGGCCCCGGCGGCGCAGGAGGAGGACTCATTCGATCTCCCCGACGAGCTCATGCTCTTGGCCATGGAGGACACGAGTGCGGAGTAAAAACAAGCTGGAGCAGAGGAACAAGGGCGAATCGACAGTCTTTTATAATATCAAAGATAGTGCCAACGGTTATATACAAATCTCCGATGCCATTGAAAAACATATCGCACACGGAGTAAAAATAAACTCCGTTACCAACATATCGGCAACGGTTAATAATTCGCGACCGTTGCCTATGAAGGCGGGACGCGGGCCAGCTTGCCTGGCGGGGCGGGTTTTCTCACGCGGAAAGCGCGATTCTCCGTCGCCTAACCTGTGCCGTTTCCATAGAGGGGTATCCGATGTGTCGTTCTGTACTAGTGCATAGAGATCTTTTGGTTATTAATCTCACTTATACTCCACCAAGATGCGAACTAAATCATAACACCTTAGTAATTAAGATCACTCAGAGTATAGCTTTAAGTATCATGACATGAAGTTAAAATAAGAACATGCTAGATCTAGTCACGGAGAAGTGGCAAATCACCCACAACCCTTGTAGCATGGTATTTTTGTTTATCCCTAGTGAGGCAACAAAGTAAGGTAAAACACCCAAGTTGATCGCGATATTATAGTTGTCAACTTACCGCACTCACCACCCCCCGTTACTCCAACTAATGCACACGTCACCCCACACACGCTCTTATAAACATGCTTGATCATAACAAGTAGATAAGAACGGGGTACATAATATGCATCTATATTCATAACTGAAACAAACATTGCAATCTCAAACATATATTAACTCATAAAAAGATCCACCACATAGGAATTACAACGATGACTGTAATCATGTTCAGGAGCTCATACGGTACTAATTAGTGAAGCTCACAGAGAGGAGAGATACATAAGTTAATTCCACAAACCCATAGTCCAGAGGTGGACTACTCCCTCTTCATCATGGAGACGGTGGAGATGTCGATGGAGAAGATGGAGACCACGCCGGCAGCGCCCCGCCGGAGTTTTTCCCCCTCCAATCTGCAGCTCCAGATCTCTCTTTCGGTGTTTCTGTGTTTCGGCGGCGCTCCTTCCAGAGAACGTCGGGGGACTTCTTTTATAGGCGTTTTTAGGTCAAGACGATGTCGGTGGAGAAAAGATCGACGCCAGCGGAGCCACGAGGGCCAAAAGAGTGGGCCCCACGCGGCCAGGTACAGTGGCCGCATGGGCCACCCTCTTTTGGGCCTCTGGCCTCCGTTTTCTTGCTTGCTTCGCTCCCAAGTCTTCCTCTTTCCAAAATATTGACGCTCGTAATTTTCCAGGTCATTTGGACGTCGTTTGGGTCCCTGAAACTTAAAAGGAAAGAAATAGGGTTTTCTGCCTGCGCAGGGTTAATTCCATAAAAATAGGAAATAAATATTTTATTGCCTAAAATCATTATATAACAGTGGTATAACCCTTATATGATGCAAATATGATTGGAATACAAGTAATATGGTGCAAAGTTCATGTATTAATTTTACATGCATCAGCACGTACAACTAAATATGGAACACATGCCTATGGTTTCTTAGTACTTGGATGCTTTATCATTACGTATCTACAAATGCCTTTGTCTTAATTATTATATGAATTATCTTATCCATGCAACGCCCGTTCATCCATCCCTATGCGTACAGTATTTTAATCATGCTGTCTACTACAATCACTACTGCTGTCTCTACTTTACTGCTGCTATTATTTCACTACTGCTATAAAACTGTTGCTACTGATAATCTGTGTCGAGCAAGTCTATTTCCAGGTGCAGCTGAACTGATAATTCATCTGTTAAGGCTTATAAATATTCTTTGGCTCCCCTTGTGTCGAATCAATAAATTTGGGTTTTACTTCCCTCGAAGACTGTTGCGATCCCCTATACTTGTGGGTCATCAAGTTCTTCTATGAATTTTGATAAAAAAATTAAAGAAGTTAAAATCGAAGAAACTCGAATCCAATCACGGGAATGAAACCTACTCATCGACGCGCACATATTTCATATATGTTTTATCTTGAATTATGACACGGTTTAGGGTCTTTCACTTTAATGAAAGAATTAAGAAGGGAAAGGTCATGTGAGAGCACTTTCGTATCTGCTGTTAACAAAACACGTTGTTTCCTCACCGGTGCTGACGAGAGGAGACTTCCGCGCATATAGATGCCGAAACTGCCACTTTCGGCACTAGTCATGACGACAACGCGATACTTTTCAAATTTATTAAAAACGTGTGCTACTTATCAAACGTCATTATATTGGTGGCAGAAGCAGAGGTGGCGGTTACGCGCCTGCTCTTTATCAGTGAGTCCTGGAAGCGGAAGGGGAAGCGGCGACTCAAATGAAAGACCCACGTCCCGTCCCTGGACGACAAGGAGCGGGTCAATGTGTGCTAGTTTCTATAGTTTGTTGTGAGTTTTCCCCTCTTGCATGGTTTTGCTAACAAAAATTTGAACCTGGGGTGAGTTAAAGGAGATATAATTATACTAAACTTTTATACACTTATATTTTTAAGCACATCGCGGTTTTAGCAAATATTCATTGTATATTATTTAGTTAGTATGCTAACCATACAATATTGTTTCTTGATTTTTATATAGTTACAAAATATATCACTAAGAATATATCAATTTTTGAAGCACATTACGGTTTTAGCAAATATTTGTTGTATATTATTTAGTTAGCATTGCTAACCAGGGTATTGCTAACCATACAATATTGTTTCTTGATTTTTTTGTTATATAGCTGCAATGTATATTACTAAAAATATACCTAAACACGCAAAAAAAATTCCTTTTTCTGGGATATTGCCTATCACAAGATACGAAACATCCTTAAATCAAAAATAGGAAGAAACACACACCTACTTGATTTTTCTTACAATTAATAAATAATATATTTTATAGGTGTATTATTATGTGAATGTTCTTGTCCATTTTTAATATTATTAAGTATTAGCAAATAATCCAATGCATACGGACTAGCAAATATATTAATAGAGTTCAGTAGTGTGTGGTCAGGTTAGCAAATATATAGACAAATTTAATAGTTGGCATGATAATATTTTTCGTGGTCAATTGTGTCTTACAAGTTAAAACAAACTTTTGCGTTTTGGTGCGTACACACGAGTAAGGCTCTTTTTCCCAAATATTTGCAAATTGTGTCCTCCCATACTGCATATATGTATGTGTTTTGAGTTTTATCTCAGATTTTTGCCATGGATTTGCTGTGACCAGTGTGGGTTTTGGAGCATAAGGTGTTTTCAACATGGTAGCATGATATTGAATTTTGTACCGCCCATACAAAAATGTCTTTTCCTTCACGAAACTTTTTTCGCTCACATAAAGTGTCATGATGTATATCCCAAATTATATTTGATATTTCTGCAATTTTAAAAAGTATTTTACATAATGGGTGCATCCACACCCGTGACCCGATACGCCGTGTCTGGAGTATGATACATTAGTATCATGTATATGATACTGGTATATGATTACTAGTACAATGCATATATATATAGTATTCTAGCTGTACAATAACAACATCTTCGTTTTTCAAAATCCCAATCCAAATATATACAATATTTACGTGGTATTAAAACCTCTAGTTTACGATGCTACGATACCGTAACATACTCCTACATGAATATCACCATCATAATCCTCAAATCCCCGGAGGATGCTAGGACTTCCCTTTACCGCCTGATGTTTGCCACGGTCATGCTTCCTTGGTCCTGGGTTGAAAAACAAATGGATGAAAAATCGCAAGTAGGGCTAGCTAGCAGGCTGGCATTTCCGTGACGTTGGTTAGCCATGTGTCGCATTGGATCTCGTATAGCATCGATGATTGCGCAAGGTAAACCGGGCCACTTGGATCCGATCGAGGAAGATTCGGCAGGTCGATCGGGAGGGCCCCGTTTGACTCTTGTTTAGCCTACGTACTAGGGCTAGCCACGTCCCAGGTCTCTAAGGCCTTGTTCGGCAGCGAGTTTCGGCCGGTTTTGGAGTGTAAATTTCTGGCCCATCTAAAAACACCAGAAAACACTCTGAAATTGTTCGGCTGGCCAGGTTTGGTCGGGCTGGCCCGGGAGAAACAGGTCAAACCACGTCGGGTTGGACGGGATCGAAGACGCGAGTACCCCCTCGCGTTTCTTCCGTGTCTTGAGCTCTGGCGGCGCGGCTCGTCGCCTCCGCACTCCGCCCTCCGTCCTCCACCTTCGCTCGTTGCCTCCGCCCTCCGCCGACGTTCACACGTTCTTCTTCCCCGAGATCAAGGCCTTCTTCATCTCCTGGCGCCTTCCTCCCTCGCGTCGTCGACCAATTCTTTGATCCCGCCGCCGCCGGAGCTCTGGACGCCGCCGCAGCTCTCGTTCTCCACCGCCTACGCCGACTTCTATCAGGTACGCCTCGTCCTGTCCTCTATCTATCTGACAAGGTTACATGGGTGTTTCTAGGATTTCCATGCCTCTGTCCGTGAGTTCTTGATCCCGTTCGTGAGTTCTTGGTGCTGGTGGGGAAGCAGGTTGGCCACCTATTTGTGGCGCCAGATTTGAAGTTTACTTCGCACCTCTGTTCTGGTTGCTGCATTTTGGCTTCAGCCTCACAGTTCACCACTGCATGTGCTTTGCCTGGTCAGGCTCAGCTGCGTCTACTTATTTAAAGTCCGTGAAATTTATAAACATACTTCAATATTGATTTCACCAGTTGTGGCTTGGTTCAGTACACGAGCAAATGCAGTGCTTGGTTCTTGGTAATTGTTGCGGAGGTGTTGATATTACTAGTGTTGTTCTGTGTTGTATGTCTTGTTCACATAGTTAGGACTGTGGTGATGGTCATGTGGTGGTGCTGATCATTGTTGCTATGCTATATATTTGTGGTGTTGATAATCATATGGTTAAGTAGTTGATATTACTAATATAGTTCTGTGTTTCCTAGTTGTTGTCTTACTATTACTAGTGAACTGAATTATTTCCTTTTTGTATCCTTGTAGCTACCCGAACCTCCGGTTATAGTTGGGGTGGACGAGCCGCCGCCGTCTTGGAGCCCCGTGAGCACACCTGATTTCGGTATGTCCATTTCCTCGGCTGTTAGGCATTTTTTTAAGTGTGAACATACATGTTTGTGCCCTTTTACATTTTGCCAATGCTTATGCGTTTTATCTTATTAGTTTCTTAATTAATTGCAGTTTAGTTCTGGTGATGCTTGTTATTTCGGTCATGCATATGTTGTTTCGGTCATGCACATGTCGTTTTGGTCATGCACATGTCATTTTGGTGATGCTTGTTTTTACACAACACTTCATTTGTGTCTACCTTTTCTCTAGGTCCGAGACCAAGAACCTCATGGAATTCTGCTCTTGAGAAATCACTAGTTGATATCCTTCATGAACATAACACAAGCTACTCTAGAAGCCACAATGGGTGGAGTAGTGAGACTTGGAACACCATGGTTAAGTTGTTTCTTGCCAAGCACCCATATGTGCAAATGACAAAGTCACAAATCCAAGACAAGGAGAAAGATTTAAAGAGAGATTATAGGATGCTAAAGGATGCTCGCAACCAAAGTGGAGCAGGCTGGAATGAAACCGAGTTCAAAATTGAGGCTGAACCACATCTTTGGGATAATTTAGAAGTTGTAAGTGATGTAGGATGTTTGATATTGTATTGTTGCTAGTGTATGATTGTCACATGTTTGCTAACCATGGTTTTCTCATCTTTTTGTAGTCCTTTGGTTCAAGGATCAAGAGATTTAAGATCAAGGCATTTCCCCTATATGATTCACTAGCACAACTCTATGAAGGTAAGCTATGTTCTATTCTTACATGTCAGTAGCACTTCAAAGCATCTTTCCTAGCTATGTTAGCTATGTTGCTTATCATTTTGATTTATCATTTTATAGGGAGCATTGCTACCGGAGCTCTGACCTTCACATCCATTTCGGCACCTAGTGATGTGACAGAAATAGAAAGTGATCATGAAGAAGATATGGAGAGACCAGAAGGTAGCAATGCTAGGGAAGAGACTGATGAGGACCTTCAAATGTTGGATGAAGCTAGTACTGCTCAAGTGAGGCAACAAGTGGAGCATGCTCAAGCAAAGAATGTTGTTGGTGGCCCAAGAAGGAAGATAAAGAACAATCCCAAGAAAAGGAAGCTGAAAAGGAATCTGCACAGGAGTTCACAATCAGCAGATGTATGGATGCATTGAAGAAGGTTGATGGTGTGTCGGCTGACGACAAGATCCCCGCCTTGGAGGTCTCCAAAAAATGCACAAAACCGTGAGATCTTTGTCAACCTTGTCGCCGATAATGATGGAACAACTATCAAATGGCTTCGCGTCCAGATAACCAAGCTACCTTAAGGTAAGCTACTTGCATTTCTCCAAGTTGAGGTTAACACCCAAGTTGCTTAACATAAATAGTGCACAAGTTGAGATTAACACCCAAGTTGCTTCACATAAACAGTGTATAACTTGCCACCAATTTTGATCCAAGTTTGGCTGTCATATGTCTTAGGCAAATGCAAATGTGTTCCTTTATTTTGATCCAAGTTTGGCTGTCATATTCGGAATAACTCAACTCAACAAGTTTTATTTTCCACAGCAGATTGCAGAAGCTGAAATTCATCTGGCGCAACAAACTCTTCTACTGCTTACAATGCCCTCAAGGTGTCAGATGATAATCTTGATTTCAAGGCTAAAGAGATGTTCTTGTTTGTGTAATTTCTTGATCGAAATCACCGTTTGATAAATCATGTTCTCAGGCCGCAACAAACATTTTTGTAATGAATGCTGGGTTGTTATGTAATGCTGTGACAAAGTGTGTGTGAAACTGTGTGTGAAATTGCTGCAGTTATGCTTGAAATTGTGTAATAAAATGAATATATGATCTTATTCCTGTAATTATGCTTGAAACTGTGAAAATTTCGTTGCAACTTAATCCCTGTGTGCAGAACAGACAAGCTAGAGCAGGGGATTGGGGGTGGAAGTGTATTGCCGTGTAATCTAGTGGTTTGGGTGTCACGGGTGTTTTCACCAAAACCTGTGTGGTTTATACACTACAATCCCCTCCAAAACCTGTGTGCTTGACAAGGCCTAAGCAATCCGCGGGTGGTGTGTACGTGTGCGACACATAGGCATGATTGGATGATGGGACACACGTAGCGGTGGATCACGGATTAGGCAAACGCATACGGTCGATTTTTCATCGCAAACGATTCTCGCGACCGTCGCTACCTATAGCAGGACGATGTCTGCCCAAATCGCAGATGAGCAAAAAAAATCGTGTGTGATGGCACAAACTTCGCAGAGATGGGAAATCGTGTGCGACGTTTCAAGTTATCTCACACACGATTCATATTTAGTGGGTTTACTAGTTATTTGCATACGCTTTAGCAAGATCTTTCGTGTGGTTTAAGAATTTATTGCTAACGCTTGTCGTAGTGCTCGTATGTGTCTGAAGAACCATCGCACACGTTTCTAATTTTCCAGGAACATGCCTGTAATATTTCATTTCCGATTCATACATTACAACGCATGCAGATATCAAGAACAAGCACCATCATCTAGTACCAAATTTTCTTGTTTCATTCATTTCACATTACATATTCGTATATTAATTGCGACAAAAGTACCAATTGCTAGCTATAAAAATGTGAAAACTACTCTCTTTACTTGATTACCTCTTTGTCTTACATGCAAAAATGTTCAAAACTTTCAAAAAATCAAGACTAAGACTCGCGCCACTATCAAGACGCCTCGGAATCGATCGCTAACAACCTCGGCCGTGGGTCGACGCCGTACTGCACGTGTCGCCCAGTCGTACTTCTCCATTCCGACACACAAACCAAGAGGGGTTGATCATTCACACACCGTCATATGATACGTCCATTTTGCATCATTATATCGTACTATAATTTTCCTTTGTTCGATCATATATGTCATATTACGATGCAATTGTAGTGTATTTTCCTCTTATTTTGCATGAATTATTAAACAGGAGGAATTGCCAGAACTATGGAAACATAAACAAAAACCATCGCAGGACCAAGTCAATTTCCAATGCCCAAAATTGTGAGAACAATGTTTAAAATCTTTCATAAGAAAAGAAGCCTAGAGCAAGAAGATGGGCCCTGGGTGCTGCCCAAATGGAGGCGCGGTGGGCCAGCACAACCCACGCACACCACTTTATCTATATGCTTCATATTATTTCGGGGGTGGAACTGAAACATACACGATGCTTTTGGCAGGCTGATCCTTCAGGGAAAACTTCCCTCCGGGAGGAGAATTCGGCACCATCGTTAGCGTCATCAAGCTAAGAACCATCGGGATCATCATCTCCATCCACTTCACCATTAACACCACCTCCATCTCTTCTGTGTGCCCTTGTTCAATGTATGAACTGTAACTTCATATCTATCATTGAGAGTTGCTTTTCGGTGTTGAGTACCGATTATAGTTGATACTAATAAGTATTATCAGTGATGTTTAGATTTTTGTTCATTCTTTATACCCACCATTGGCAGATCAAGAAACGGAGCAAGACCCGGGCCAAAACCTAAGTGCAAAAAAGAACTACTAAAAAAACTCTTGTAAAAACACAAATAATTTAGTACAAATGCAAATATGATTATATGAATATATATTTTCAAATCCATTGTTTAACGGTGCAAGACCTTACAAAGGAGTCCAATATCAACTAAAAATGGTAGTACGGTGATTGTTAAACCAAGTATCATGAAACGTTCTAAGTCTACGGGCTGTTCTGAAAGTTGTTCTCTTATATTTGTGAACAATATGCTGGCATGGTCTCAGAATGGTGGCTATATTAGTTCATAAACGAGTTTTGGGGTACATACTCACAGAGCCAGCTTCAACGCGCAGGAAGGTGCTGACCCTGACACCAGCCTCTTTGAAATCAGATACTAACAATCACTCTCACTAACCAGCCTTGGCTCCACCACCGTGATTGCAAATTTCAGATCTTCCAAACAAGCAAGAGCCTTGTTCTTAGCTCTAGCTGGAACATACGACCTTTCAGTTTTGCATTGATCGCACTATCGCAGTACGTCAATCTTTGAGCTCTGTCATTGTGAATCCACATGTCCATCTAGCTGGAACATGAAGCAAGCACAGAAATCTTCTTGAATTTTTGCCAGCAAGAACAAACACACACAAACACAATGTCGAGCTTAGAAAACCGTGAAGCCCACCTTTAGGCTTTACGAGCAGGAGGTGCTGCCTCGAGGAGGGCCCTTCCGCCCTTGGTACGGTCGGCGTCGCCGGGGCGGCAGCTCTGCACCTCCTCCGCCGTTCGTGATAGAGCGGGGAGGAAGGTCTCCGCGTGTGGCGCTCTGTCCATGGTGGCCGCCGGGAGGAAGGTTGCCGCGTCACCTGTTGGCCGGCGGCGCTCTCCCGCCCTAGCTACTCTGTTTATCTAAAAAGCTACTCTGTTTCTCCTCCGCTAGACAAGGGGAACTAGAACGAATCGAATCGGTCGTCAGAGCTTGCCATGCACACTACATGAACTGACCACTTTTTTCCAGTGTACATCTCTATCCGCGAAGTAAGAAGGACATTCGCAGAGTTGACCGAGGTCAACACCCCGTTTCTCAGATGTGGCCTGTAAATGTAATCCATAGCCTCGTCCTCGAATGGCGCAGCATAGACTTAAATTTAAGGGTTAATTAGATATACGCCACTCTAATTCATGCGAAACTGGAAAATGTCACTCCAATTTGCAATTTTCAAAAAATGTCACTATAATTCTCTCATACTTCTACAAATGCCACTATACACATTTCTGCTCCATTTTGATAGAAAAATTGGATAAGTATTTTGTATCGGACGATTATACCCCTGAGCCAGGAACTAAAAGAAGAGCAGCGCTCTCCTTGCATGTTTTCTCTTCTCTCCGCACGAAAACCTGGCTGGCGTCGCCGCCGCTGTTCTTCCTCGCCGGCGCGCCCCCAGCCGCCGATCTCCACGCAGCTCTCCCCCGGTCCTACCTAGCTCTCGGCTCGCCTGACTCCTACTTTCCACCTCAAAAGGCAGCTTGCGGCCGATCGGCAGCTACGCGAGCAGGACGCGCTCGCCGATGGGGCTCATACACTTGCGCTCGTTGCAGAAGCGTGCGGGGAATTAATTCTGACACATGGGCTCCCTGACGGTACTGGCGTGCACCGAGAATGTATACTGGAACGTCCTAGGCAAGCAGGGGCGGATCTAGGGGGTGCCCCTAAATAATGCATATTTGTTAGTTTACTATCATTTAGTCTAATTTTATGTGTATTACATGTGTAAAAAACTTGTATAGGACATTTACAGTATGAATATTGAGCTTGGCACCCCCAACAGTTTACTCCTACATCCGCTACTGTGGGCAAGGTGTGGCAAATGAGCAAGGAGCAGCTCGACAAAATCCTCGCGCCCCTGTCGGCCTCCGCGAAGCAGAAACGCGCCCGGTGCAGCCGATCAACGGCAGGGTCGTCCACCTTTGACAACCCACCCAACAGCGCCATCACCTTCGAGATGTGATCGGTCTGATCCAACATGCATTCATGTGCTAATTAACCCACCAACAGCACACATCTGCAGCAAGATTACAGACACCACTTCATCTCAGCATTTAGTTGTTTGAATTCCACACAACTATCGATGACACTACGGGAACCCACGAGACGCCGACGCTGCACGTTTGCCGTCGGCGTATCGCCGTCGGCGTAGCAGGCCGTCGGCGTACGCTGTGGTGGGTCAAACAAGACGGCATCCGTCAGCCCTCATACGCCGACGGCAATGCCGTCGGCCTATGAATGCAAAAAATTTAAATTTTTTTGAATTTTTTAAACTTTTTTTTTCTATTTTGAAATTTCTAACTCTGCTACATACTAAATCTCTAATTACACATTTAATCATAGGTCAAAGTACTTACGTGGTCAAAGTTTCCGTTCGGTCACCCATCTTCAAATTGCTCCAGCCCAAGCACGCTTTAACTTTTGAGTTCCTTCATTGTTAGATTCCAAATGAGAAATGAGAACTTACTGATACTTATATCATATTAATAGTGCCAGAAACAACGCTTGTACGTCACACGTCAGTTGGGAACCCCAAGAGAAGGTATGATGAGTGCAGCAGTAAGTTTTCCCTCAGTATGAAATCAAGGTTATCAATCCAGTAAGGAAAACGAGGTTTGCTTCGAAGGTGTTGGTGAAGGAGTGTAGTGCGGCGCAACACCAGGGATTCCGGTGCCAACGTGGAACCTGCACAACACAACCAAATTACTTTGCCCCAACTTAACAGTGAGGTTGTCAATCTCACCGGCTTGCTGAAAACAAAGGGTTAAACGTATCGAATGGAAAATGATGTTTGTTTGCATAAAACAGTAGAGAACAATGATTGCAGTAGATTGTATTTCAGATGTAAAAGAATGGACCGGGGTCCACAGTTCACTAGTGGTGTCTCTCCAATAAGATAACTAACATGCTGGGTAAACAAATTACAGCTGGGCAATTGACAATTGATAAGTGCATATAACATGCATGTGTGAGCTGTGGTGTCTACTATGAGATTCATTTGGGCATTACGACAAAGTACATAGACCGCTATCCAGCATGCATCTATGCCTAAATAGTCCACTTTCCGGTTAACATCCGTACCCCTTCCAGTATTAAGTTGCAAGCAACAGACAATTGCATTAAGTAATGTGCGTAATGTAAACAATACATTCATCCTTGAATAAAGCATTGCTGTTTTACCCCTAGTGGCAACAACACATCTACAACCTTAGAACTTGCTGTCACTATCCCAGGTTAAATAGAGGTTGAACCCAACTATCATGCATAAATACCCCCTCTTGGAGTTACAAGTATTCACGTGGCCAAGGCTTCAACAAGTAACGGAGAGCATGCAAGATCACAAATGACATAGACATGATAATATAATATTCAGCTCCACATAGGTATCAATATAAGTCAGATCCCAGCAAACACAACATGTAGCATTACAATAAGATGATCTTGATCATGATAGGCAGCTCACAAGATCTAAACATGATGGCACAAGTGGAGAAGACAACCATCTAGCTACTGCTATGGACCCATAGTCCAAGGATGAACTACTCACGCATCACTCCGGAGGCGGGCATGGCGATGTAGAGCCCTCCGGTGATGATTCCCCTCTCCGGCAGGGTGCCGGGAAGAGCTTCAACCCCCCGAGTTAGGGTTGACGACGGCGGCGGCAGCGAATATGTTCTGGATGAAAGGCTCGGTGTTTTAGGGTTTTCGCGTCTCGGGGAATAAATAGGCGAAGGGGCGATGTCGGCGGACCCCCGAGGGGCCCAAACCACCAGGCGCGGCTGGGCCCACTGCCGCGCCTGTGGTTTGGCCACCTCGTGGCTCTTCGTCTCTCCTTCGGACTCCGTGTACGTGCTGGAAAAATAGGGACCTGGCCTTTTGTTTCGTGCAATTCCGAGAATATTTCCAGAAGTAACTTTCTGAAACCAAAAACAGCAGAAAACAGGGAACTGGCACTGTGGCATCTTGTTAATAGGTTAGTCCCAGAAAATGCATAAAAGTGATACGAAGTGTATATAAAACATGTAGCAAATGGTATAATATAAGCATGGAACAGCAGAAATTATGGATACGTTGGAGACGTATCAAGCATCCCCAAGCTTAGTTCTACTCGTCCTCGAGTAGGTAAAACGATAACAACAAATAATTTCTGAGGAGACATGCTTTCACACAATCTTGATCAATATATTGCAAGGCTCATGTCATGAATGAAGTGACTCAAAGCAATGATCTATAGTTTGCTAACAAATAGATAAAGAGTAAACAATGAATCATATAAGCAAAAACTTTTCATGAATAGTACTTTCAAGACAAGCATCAAAAAGTTTTGCATAAGAGGTAACTCATAAAGCAATAGATTCAAAGTAAAAGGCATTGAAGCAACACAAAGGATGATTAAGTTTCAGCATTTGCTTTCAACTTGTAACATGTATATCTCATGGATAGTTGTCAACATAAAGCAATATAACAAGTGCAATAAGTAAATATGTAAGAATCAATGCACACAAAGTTGACACAAGTGTTTGCTTCTAAGATAGAAAGGAGTAGGTAAACTGACTCAACATAAAGTAAAAGATAGGCCCTTCGCAGAGGGAAGCAGGGATTAAATCATGTGCTAGAGCTTTTTAAGTTTTCGAAAGCATATAGAGAGCACAAAATAAGTATTTGAGAGGTGTTTGTTGTTGTCAACGAATGGTAGTGGGCACTCTAACCCCCTTGTCAACCAGACTTTCAAAGAGCGGCTCCCATGAAGGACGTTATCTCTACCAGCAAGGTAGATCATCCCTCTTCTCTTTTGTTTACACATGTATTTTAGTTTCTTTATAGATGACACTCCTCCCAACCTTTTGCTTACACAAGCCATGGCTAACCGAATCCTCGGGTGCCTTCCAACATTCACATACCATGGAGGAGTGTCTATTGCAAAATTAAGTTGCTTACTGATAAATCAGGGCAAAACATGTGAAGAGAATTATTAATGAAAGTTGTAATTAATTGGGGCTGGGCACCCCGTTGCCAGCTCTTTTTGCAAATTATTGGATAAGCGGATGTATATGCCACTAGTCCAGGTGAAAGTCTGTCAGAAGTAAATGACAAGATTGAAAGATAAAACACCACATACTTCCTCATGAGCTATAAAACATTGACACAAATAAGGAGTAATAAAGTTTTGAATAGTTTAAAGGTAGCACATGAAATATTTACTTGGAATGGCAGGAAATACCACATAGTAGGTAGGTATGGTGGACACAAATGGCATGGGTTTTGGCTCAAGTTTTGGATGCACGAGAAGCATTCCCTCTCAGTACAGAGTTTAGGCTAGCAAGGTTGTTTGAAGCAAACACAAGTATAAACCGGTACAGCAAGAATCACATAAAAACATATTGCAAGTATTATAAGACTCTACACTGTCTTCCTTGTTGCTCAAACATTTTACCAGAAAATATCTAGACCTTAGAGAGAACAAATATGCATCCCAAGTCTCAACAAGCTCTACGGTAGTTCTCCACTACTAGGCTTTAACTACATGATGCAAGAGCTTAAACATGATCTACTTGAGAGCTCAAAACAATTGCAAAGCATCAAATCAAAACAAGACAATGATCTACAAGAATGCATATGTCTTTTCCAATACCAACTACTACATGTAGCATTTTCTTTCTTCCAAACAAACACCAATAATTTATTTAAACATAAACTCTCCAAATGATAATATAATGCAGCAAGAGAGTATTTATAAACAAGTGCTAACAGCTCGAAGAGATGCATGAAAAACAGGAGCTAAAAGCACTGCAGTAGCTAGTTAAGAATACTCAACAAATATAAGTGAAGAACATGAGTATTCACATGAAAAAGCGGAGCGTGTCTCTCTCCCACACAAGGATTGCTAGGATCCGAATTTATTCAAACAAAAACAAAAATAAAAACACACAGACGCTCCAAGTAAAGCGCATAAGATGTGAAAGAATTAAAATATAGTTTCACTAGAGATGACCTGATAAGTTTGTTGATGAAGAAGGGGATGCCTTGGGCATCCCCAAGCTTAGACGCTTGAGTCTCTCTGAATATGGTTGGGATGAACCACGGGGGCATCCCCAAGCTTAGGCTTTTCACTCTTCTTGATCACATAATATCACCCTTCTCGCTTGATCCTTGAAAACTTCCTTCACACCAAACTCAAGACAGTTCTCATTAGAGGGTTAGTGCATAATCAAAAATTCTCATATTCTGTAATGATACAATCAATCCCAAAGCTTCTGGACATTAGCTACAGCCACCAATGCTTTGTGGAGCAAAGAAATCCACACAAACACAGTAAAAGAGCGAATGCAAAACAAAAGGCAGAATCTGTCAAAAACAGAACAGTCTGGAATGACGAATTTTTTCGAGGCACTTAAGTTGCTCAGATGGATCTGGCCTAAAATAATGAAAGTTGCGTACATATCTCAGGAATATGCGTGATTTTTCTCAGAATTTTTTGAATTTTCTACAGGGAGATAAGCTCAAATCCGTGACAGCTAAAAATCTGTCACTGCGCAGAAATCCAAATCTTGCATCAACTTTCAATATAGAACTTTACTTGGCACAACATTGCGATAAAATAAAGATACAAAGGAGTTGCTACAGAAGTAACAAAACTCCTTGACTCAAAGAAAACAAAAATAACAGCAAATAAAAACGATGGGTTGTCTCCCATAAGCGCTTTTCTTTAACGCCTTTCAGCTAGGCGCAGAAAGTGAAAATCAAGTGTTGTCAAGAGAAGAAGCATCAACATCATAACTTGCTCTAACAATAGAGTCAAAAGGTAACTTCATTCTCTTCCTAGGGAAGTGTTCCATACCTTTCTTGAGAGGAAATTGGTACCTTATATTACCTTCTTTCATATCAATGATGGCACCAACAGTTCGAAGAAAAGGTCTTCCCAAAACAATAGGACAAGATGCATTGCATTCAATATCCATAACAATAAAATCAACGGGGACAAGGTTATCTTTTACCGTAATAAAAACATCATTAACTCGCCCCAAAGGTTTCTTCATAGCATTATCAGCGAGAAAAACATCCAAATAACAATGTTCCAAAGGTGGCAAATCAAGAATATCATAAAGCTTCTTGGGCAAAACTGAAACACTTGCACCAAGATCACACAAGGCATTGCAATAAAAATCATTCACCTTTACCTTAATGATGGGTTCCCAACCATCTTCTAATTTCCTAGGAATAGAAGCTTTAAGTTTCAACTTCTCCTCCCTAGCTTGCAAAAGAGCATTTGTAATATGCTTTGTAAAAGCCAAATTAATAGTGCTAGCATTGGGACTTCTAGCTAATTTTTGCAAGAACATAATAACTTCAGAGATGTTACAATCATCAAAATCAAAATCATTATTGTCAATGGTGGTGGAACCATTGTCTCCAATAGTTTGAAAAATTTCAGCACTTTTATCAGAAAAAGTTTCAGCAGTTTTAGGCAATTTCAAACGCTTTGCAGAAGTAGTAGAGACATTATCAACACCAATAACATTACCATCAATAGTAGGAGGTTTACTAGCATGTGAAACATTAGCATTACTAGTGGTGGTGATAGTACAAACTCTAACTATACTATTCTCTTTTTCAAGTTCTTCCTCTTTTTCCCACCTAGCATGCAATTCAGCCAACATCCTAATATTATTATCAATTCGAACTTGGATGGCATTTGCTGTAGCAAATGACTTAATATCTTTAACTTCATTAGGCATAACTTTCAGTTTTAGAATTTCAACATCATGAGCAAGACTATCAACTTTAGAGACAAGATCATCAATTTTTTCAAACTTTTCCTCAACAGTTTTATTGAAAGCTTTTTGTGTGCTAATAAATTCTTTAAGCATAGCTTCAAGATCAGAGGACACACTTCTATTGTTGCTGTAGGAATTACCATAAGAATTGCCATAACCATTTGAAGGATAAGGCTTATAATTGTTGCTACCAAAATTATTCCTATAAGCATTGTTGTTGAAGTTGTTGTTTTTAATGAAGTTTACATCAACATGCTCTTCTTGAGCAACCAATGAAGCTAAAGGAACATTATTAGGATCAACATGAGATCTACCATTCACAAGCATAGACATAATAGCATCAATCTTATCACTCAAAGAGGAGGTTTCTTCAACAGAATTTACCTTCTTACCTTGAGGAGCTCTTTCGGTGTGCCATTCGGAATAGTTGATCATCATATCATCAAGTAGCTTTGTTGCTGCACCTAAAGTGATGGACATAAAGGTTCCTCCAGAGGCTGAATCCAATAAGTTCCTTGAGGAAAAATTTAATCCTGCATAAAAGGTTTGGATGATCATCCAAGTAGTCAGTCCATGAGTGGGACAATTCTTCACCAAAGATTTCATTCTTTCCCAAGCTTGAGCAACATGTTCATTATCAAGTTGTTTAAAATTCATAATGCTACTTCTCAAGGATATAATCTTAGCAGGAGGATAATATTTCCCTATGAAAGCATCTTTGCATTTTGTCCAAGAATTAATACTATTTCTAGGCAAAGAAAGCAACCATTCTTTAGCTCTTCCTCTCAAGGAGAAAGGAAAAAGTTTCAGTTTTATAATATCCCCATCCATATCCTTATACTTTTGCATTTCACAAAGTTCAACAAAGTTATTAAGATGGGCAGCAGCATCATCAGTACTAACACCAGAAAATTGCTCTTTCATAACAAGATTTAATAGAGCAGGTTTAATTTCATAAAATTCTGCTGTAGAAGCAGGTGGAGCAATAGGAGTGCATATGAAATCATTGTTGTTTGTGCTAGTGAAGTCACACAACTTAGTGTTCTCAGGAGTACTCATTTTGAAAAACAAAATCAAACTGAATTAAACAAGTAACTAATTTTTTTGTGTTTTTGATAAAGAGAGCAAACAAGACTAAATAAAAATAAACTAAGCAAGACAAATAACAAAGTAAAGAGATTGGGTGTGAGAGACTCCCCTTGCAGAAGCAATTCGTTTTCCCCGGCAACGGCGCCAGAAAACGTGTTGGTGGCTCTAGGTTAATAGTGCCAGAAACAATGCTTGTACGTCACACGTCAGTTGGGAACCCCAAGAGGAAGGTATGATGAGTGCAGCAGTAAGTTTTCCCTCAGTATGAAACCAAGGTTTAATCCAGTAGGAAAACGAGGTTTGCTTCGAAGGTGTTGGTGAGGAGTGTAGTGCGGCGCAACACCAGGGATTCCGGTGCCAACGTGGAACCTGCACAACACAATCAAATTACTTTGCCCCAACTTAACAGTGAGGTTGTCAATCTCACCGGCTTGCTGAAAACAAAGGGTTAAACGTATCGAATGGAAAATGATGTTTGTTTGCATAAAACAGTAGAGAACAATGATTGCAGTAGATTGTATTTCAGATGTAAAAGAATGGACCGGGGTCCACAGTTCACTAGTGGTGTCTCTCCAATAAGATAACTAACATGCTGGGTAAACAAATTACAGCTGGGCAATTGACAATTGATAAGTGCATATAACATGCATGTGTGAGCTGTGGTGTCTACTATGAGATTCATTTGGGCATTACGACAAAGTACATAGACCGCTATCCAGCATGCATCTATGCCTAAATAGTCCACTTTCCGGTTAACATCCGTACCCCTTCCAGTATTAAGTTGCAAGCAACAGACAATTGCATTAAGTAATGTGCGTAATGTAAACAATACATTCATCCTTGAATAAAGCATTGCTGTTTTACCCCTAGTGGCAACAACACATCTACAACCTTAGAACTTGCTGTCACTATCCCAGGTTAAATAGAGGTTGAACCCAACTATCATGCATAAATACCCCCTCTTGGAGTTACAAGTATTCACGTGGCCAAGGCTTCAACAAGTAACGGAGAGCATGCAAGATCACAAATGACATAGACATGATAATATAATATTCAGCTCCACATAGGTATCAATATAAGTCAGATCCCAGCAAACACAACATGTAGCATTACAATAAGATGATCTTGATCATGATAGGCAGCTCACAAGATCTAAACATGATGGCACAAGTGGAGAAGACAACCATCTAGCTACTGCTATGGACCCATAGTCCAAGGATGAACTACTCACGCATCACTCCGGAGGCGGGCATGGCGATGTAGAGCCCTCCGGTGATGATTCCCCTCTCCGGCAGGGTGCCGGGAAGAGCTTCAGAACCCCCCGAGTTAGGGTTGACGACGGCGGCAGCGAATATGTTCTGGATGAAAGGCTCGGTGTTTTAGGGTTTTCGCGTCTCGGGGAATAAATAGGCGAAGGGGCGATGTCGGCGGACCCCCGAGGGGCCCAAACCACACAGGCGCGGCTGGGCCCACTGCCGCGCCTGTGTGGTTTGGCCACCTCGTGGCTCTCTTCGTCTCCTTCGGACTCCGTGTACGTGCTGGAAAAATAGGGACCTGGCCTTTTGTTTCGTGCAATTCCGAGAATATTTCCAGAAGTAACTTTCTGAAACCAAAAACAGCAGAAAACAGGGAACTGGCACTGTGGCATCTTGTTAATAGGTTAGTCCCAGAAAATGCATAAAAGTGATACGAAGTGTATATAAAACATGTAGCAAATGGTATAATATAAGCATGGAACAGCAGAAATTATGGATACGTTGGGACGTATCAACAGTTAATGTCAACACAACTCATAGTCAAATATTTTTTGTTCGAGACTTCAGTGCG